>JAZAVI010000482.1:0-106706 GCA_036326025.1 Chrosomus eos
TACACAGATAAAGAAAAGAGAGATGCAGTCTAAGATATTTAACTACTTATTTATTTAAGTTAAATATGAAAATCATATTTTTCAGATCAGTTCTGGTCAGTTGTCCATTCACACAGTCACAAATAGAAGACAGACAGACAATGATTAGAAAGTGAAATCACCATGTTATATCTAATGTGGGTCTAATGTAAGGCCCACCCTACATCACAGTTTTTGTTTTGTATATGTAACCCAGACTCAAATTAGTCAAATTGCAGTCAATAGAAAAAATATATTTTTGGCGTATTCACCCTTCCAGTAAAACTGTTTATGTAGAAAAAAAGACAGTTATAAAAGGTAATTGAGAGAAATAAAATGCTTTATTAATTATATTGGTAATATGCAAATTACTGCTGTAAAATTTAAGAGTTGTAATCTGCACTGCAGATGTAGATCTTCCAATAAAGCTTCACAGTCCCGTTCACAGCCCGAGAGAGCTTTGGTGCCGGAAGTAAATTTCCCATTTATTTCTCCCATTGACGTTTGGAAAAATCCGTATCTAAAGAGTTTTACAGCATGTCTGAGGATAACCAGCTACGGCTGAACTCATAAGCATACAACATATCATTTCGAGTGAAAAAATGAAGAGAAAATCCAAAAAAATTCAAGGGTACAAGACTGTGTACATATTTTCATTTCCGAGCGAAGGAACTACTCATCCCATAAACCACCGCGCCTCACTAAAGTCGACTGAAGCCACAACCGCGAAAGAGCCTTTTGAGCGACTTCCAAATCTGACGACAGCCACGCAAACTTTTTCCTCCAGTGAATTTTATATAGTGAATGTACAGGGAAACTCCTTTTCCTCGATTTACTGAAGCTTATGTGTAAAACGCATTTGCATCTGCACAGCTAGCACATTCAGCATCTGGCTTGCTCATAGGCTGTGCTGCGGCAACTGCACATCCAATGGCGCGGCGCGGGCGCCTCTGACATGCGACCAATGAGCTAGCCCTACGTCATTACACAATCTTCAGTCTTCACGGACCTTCGCGGGGTAACCCATTGACAGTGAAAGAAATGGACACAGCGACCCCATTGATTTTAACGGAGAAGACTGAAGCCCGATTATTGCACTTCCTGTCTGATGGCTGAGCAACTGCGCAGGCTCAAACTGAGCGTGACGACAGTCTGACAGTTTATACATTCTCATGTTTTTTTAGAAATAAATAAAGGACAAATGAAGTCTTTGGAAGTTATTCGCTTTCAAAGTGACGCCAAAATGAATGGGAGTCAATGGAATGCTAACAGCAGGTGAAGTTCTGCTACAATGGCGGCTCCCTCGAGGCTTCAACTTCCGGCTGATGGATTACCCCCTTGGGGTAACCAGACACTTCCACGACTTCCACCAATCAGATGCAGCACTGTGGTCTTGTGGGATTGTTCAGGATTGTGGGTAATGAAGTACTTATCCAAGACATTGCGAATAAAAGGCATTTATCTCAAAACAAGGAGTGCCCCATTAACTTTTGCCGTTTATATGAGCATATACAATCGCTTAATACCAGCCATAGCTTGAGTCATCGCTATAGTCCGTGGTGTAATCTAGAGAAAATATTAGCAGAACACTGTTATTTCAGAGGAATCGGTGAGTTGTGGATTTATTTTTATATGTTTGATGAATTACAACGATGTGTTGTATTCCTATGTGTGTGTTAACATTAAGTGATATGTTCATTGTATATGAAGTATGGCCGTGTTGTAAATTAACGTTAAATGATGGTGTGAAGAGTACTGTTAAGAGTAAATACTGTTGAAGCAGAGTTAAAAAATTAGTTTATAAAAATGTTATCCTGTGTGTATATGACAGATGGAAATAAGGCGTTTTACCAGTAAGTCATAATAAGCAGTTGAGTAAGTAGTAATAGTAATAGTTAACGAGTTCATAGCCAGGTAATGTTGTCATTTTTATAGGGTTATGTATAGGATATGTTATGGTTAAAATTGTTATTGTTCGTGGAAACAGTTACAGTACAAGTACTTTTATTATTTCTTATCTTGCATATGCAACATGTCATTCTAATAGCTGAAGCAGTAAGTGTAAAAAAGCGCTGTAGTGACGGGAAGCGCCAGTAGAGGGGGAACAGTTAAATTATGTTACGGTGCGGCTCGCTTCCTCTCTTCAGTCATTATACACTTGAACTGTGGAAAGGTTGTCTCCGTACATCTTTCATCCAACTATCTTTAAACTATTTCCCTTTTCAGGTATGAATCGTATATAATATGTGATATTGTTTACCTGCGTGTTATGTGAATGTGTGCATGTGTCGAGTAGAGTGTTTTAAGCGTCGAATATTGTGAAGTTACGACGTTAATTACATGACGACTAGCAAGCTAGCTTTGGTAATGCTAACTGCGACCTCGTGGGTGAACGCGCGGCATAATGTAGTTATACCGGGATATTATACTTATCGTAGCTTGTGTTGCACATGGTTATAAAAGATACTGAGTATTATGAGTGGAGTAAAGAGTTGTGTATGTATGTATGTATGTATGTATGTTATTAGTATAATTGTGTTTTGTATTGCGTGTGTGTATTGCCGTATTTAATCGGTAGTGAATAGTAGTAAATGCTTCAGATACTATTACTGACTAGAGATAATGGTTGGGATTATATAAGAAATGTAATATTATTTTGTGTATGTAAACTGTACTGACATTGCATTTGTTGATATTCAGTCATTATACACTTGAACTGAGGAAAGGTTGTCTCCGTACATCTTTCATCCAACTATCTTTAAACTATTTCCCTTTTCAGGGCTTTTACATGCACAGGCCACTTTTTGTTGTTTATATATAGAAGTTTGGATTTTCTACTGTGATTCCTTAGCTGAATTTATTGAATGGACTGAAGTGTGTAATCTTTATTTTTGCAGCTTTGTGACCTCATTTACAATTTGATGGTATATCTTAAAAGAAGTGTTATTTGGTTACATATACATATTGTAAATTTTTTAGGTAAATTCATGTGAATTGTAACTCTAATTGAATCATCTGGGTTAAAATACTGATTTGAGTTTGTATTTGAAGCAATTGGTTTAAACTACAGTAAAAACAGGAAAATTAGGACATTAAATTGAAACTAAACTTATTAATCTACAAAACATAGTCATATTTAAATTAGAGAAACCAAGAAATTCAAACATCAGCCGAAAAGGAAAGAGGGAATTTATCAACCAGAGAGTCAAGAAAGAAAAGTTTTGTTGAATAATTTATTTTACATGTATTCTTTTAGGGTTTAGCAATTTCTTTCATATAAGAACGTGATTAGGATTAATCATATTGCATTTTGTCCTTCCCCTTTTTTTGTCAAAAGTTTGACATTTCATTTGGTTTATCTTTGTCATTTATTATTTAATGTTTATTACATCATCACAGCCAACAGAACAAAAATCTAAAACCTCAAACTTGTGTGTTGTGTGTGCTTTGCCTCCTTCGAGCTTGGTGTCTTCTGACTGGCCCATTGATCTGGCTCAGTGTATTGAACTAAATTGCAGTTGCTACCTGTTGGCATTGAGTCAAGCATTCAGTTAATGTTGTACTCCTTGTTTAGTGGGTGTTACATATACCATAAATTTAAGTTTAGTTGCATAAAACCTAAAATGTTGCCATGTTTTTTACAGGGTGTTGACCAGTGATCTGTAAAGTCAAGTAAAATAAAGTGGATGCATTTGAAATGCAGCTTGTTTTACATGAGGATTGATAGAATAAACGAACAATGTACCTTTTCCAACCACTTTTAGTTGATTAAAACATGCTTTCTGTAATATTATCAGATTATAATCTTCAGATTTGCTGTGTTTTGTCCCAGGACACATATTGTTGTTAATTTTGTGAATATGTGAATATATCCTCCCTGTCCTCACGCAGGAGCCTGATAGATGCACATGTTCCTCGTCAGAGTTTCTGGAGAAGCGCATTTAAACAGAGGGAACTGCTGTTCACCAGAGATACTTGTCCACATTCCCAGACTTTTCTGAATGTTGTGTGCTTTGAGCCTTAAAGGGTTAGTTCACCCAAAAATGAAAATTATGTCAGTAATTACTAGGGCTGACTTCTAATAGTCGAGGATTCGACGATTCGATTCGGAGAGGTCTGATTCGACTATGAACCTCATAGTCGAATAGTAGGGGGTCTGTTCACATATCGCGTCTTTTGCGCGCTCAAGTTCGTTATTTCAAAATAGGCGCGCAGTATGCAACGAATGAGCAGCAGCACACTACATGCCTGTAACGTCTGGACCACATTTGTTAGCATTTACGGATTTATTGACTCACAATGGCTTCTAAAAAAATCATCAAAAGTGTAGGAGTATTTCGAGAAGGTTAAAGATGACCCAAAGAAAGTTAATTGCAAGTTGTGCCAGCAGCTTCTTTCATATCACACGACGGCAACCAACATGGCTCATTTGAAACGGGTAAGGCTTGTTAACTTTACAAACAAAAAACAAACAAACAGTTCTACCACTCTTTTGTCAATACAGACATAAACCCTATATTATTTAAAAAATCTAGCTGCTATCTAAAAAAAAAAAAGGTTCGACTATCAGTCGACTATGGCAAAATCCAACGAATCAGATTCGACTATGAAAATCCTTAGTCGAAAACAGCCCTAGTAATTACTCACCCTCATGTTGTTCCAACCCCGTAAGACTTTCGTTCATCTTCGGAACAGAAATTAAGATATTTGTGATTAAATCTGAGAGCTGGATCACTCCTCCATAGGCTTCTAAGGGATTGAAACTTGACAGCCCCGAAAAGTTATTAAAGAAATCGTTATAATAGTCCAAGTGACTACAGAGGTTAGATCTTAAGTTTATCGAGCTACGAGAATACTTTTTGAGCGCAAAAAACAAACAAAAATAGCGACTTTATTCAAGTATTCTCTTTGGGCCTGGAGATTTCACGTAGTGTTATTGCGCAACGCTGCTGGTTGAACGTCACACGCATCACACACATGACCAGCGTCGGCCAATAGTGAGCCTATGTGTGACGTACAACACAGAAGTGCTGCGCAGGTACACTACGTCAACAGCTTAGGAGAAAGACATGGAAGAGAAGAGATGGTTGAATAAAGGCGTTATTTTTGTTTTTTTGCGCACAAAAGAATATTCTCGTCGCTTGATAAACTTAAGACCTAGCCACTGTAGTCACTTGGACTATTTTAACGATTTCTTTAATAACTTTTCAGGGCTGTCAAGTTTCAATCCCTTAGAAGCCTATGGAGGAGTGATCCAGCTCTCAGATTTAATCACAAATATCTTAATTTGTGTCCCGAAGATGAACGAAGGTCTTACGGGGTTGGAACGACATGAGGGTGAGTAATTACTGACAGAATTTTCATTTTTGGGTGAACTATCCCTTTAATGCTGCTTTAAGAAAGCCTGTTGTATCTGCTGTAGTGACAGAAAGCTTGATGAAAACCCCATTATTGTTGTGCCCAGGTTTTGCTCCTGTTTTCGGGATAGAAAGCTAGTCAGGGAAGAGATTTGTTTATTTGATTTGTTTTGTTTGATAGGTTAATTAGACTCCCTTACTCTCAGGACGCTTACACTTTTGTTTGTTATTTTGACTTTAACCCCCTCCTGAAACTTGAAGCTTATCTTTGATTTTTTGATTATTTTTCAACCTTAGAGTAGTATTTTAGAGATTTTATTTTAAAATGAGAACCACCCTGTGTGTGTTTGGTAGTGGTGTCAACAATAATCGATTCGGCAATGCATCGCAATGCGGGAAATGCACAATTCAGCATCGATGCGGCAAAGTGCCATAATCGATTATTTCACTGTTTATTTTCTGGCCTTTGACAATAAAGTTTTGAAGTTTCAATTACTTCCGGGGGCATAATAACAACAATAAAGATGGCTGAGGTGGAGGGAGATGACCGCGTTTGAAAATGCCATATTCAATACCCTGTACCAATCAATTTTATTTAATTTAATGATATTGATGTCAAAGATACAGGAGTTATAATAGCAGCCAATACAATCTGTTGTTCAATATGCTTGTATTGCCTCATGACTGATGAAAAATGTGCCTTGTTGTGTGCAGTAGAATTTTGATGCATCGCAATGCATCGTAGAATCGAATTGAATCGAATCGAATCGTTACCTGGTGAATCGTAATCGAATCGAATTGTGAGGGCAGTGCCAATGCACACCCCTAGTGTTTGGTGAGTGCTGGGATTGCAGACAGAAGCATCTCTCTCTCTCTCTCTCTCTCTCTCTCTCTCTCTCTCTCTCTCTCTCTCTCTCTCTCTCTCTCTCTCTCTCTCTCTCTCTCTCTCTCTCTCTCTCTCTCTCTCTCTCTCTCTCTCTCTCTCTCTCTCTCTCTCTCTCTCTCTCTCTCTCTCTCTCTCTCTCTCTCACTTTATTTAGTGGGGATACGCTTTCTTTCCATTTTAATTATATGCAACTCCTCTGCCGCCCCGAGAAATTAACTATCTACTTTTGTTATTACAGATAACTTTCTGCAATATTCCGTAATGGCTTTCGGGATGCGAAACGCAGCATCCACCTTTCAGCGTTTGATGCAGAGAGTGTTATCTGAGTATCACACCGTGAAGCCTATCTAGCATAGATGATGTCGTAATTTTCTTAGATGCATGGAAAAACAATCTAGACACGCTTACTGAAGTTTTCTGTCATTAGGCTAAAGCTTCATTGACTTTGAACTTAGCGAAATGTGATTTCGCAATAGCCGCTGTGATGGTTATTGTCATGTTCGCCCAGTGGAAGCTAAAGTATCGGCCATTCTAGAGTTTCCAGATTCAGATTTTTGGGAATGGTTGGTGTAACAGGTTCAAAATAATGGTGTAAGGAAGAAGACGGGGTCAGCTTGACTGAGACTCGTGTTTTATTTCACAATCAGTAGATCAGACAAAAATATAAATCCACGCTGCCGGCGCTTTCAATTACTCAGTCCACGAGTGCTCTCCAGAGCTTTCTCAGCCCTTCAATTACTCAGTCCACCGTTGATCTCCAGAGCTTTCTCAGCCCTTCAATTACTCAGTCCACGAGTGCTCTCCAGAGCTTTCTCAGCCCTTCAATTACTCAGTCCACCGTTGATCTCCAGAGCTTTCTCAGCCCTTCAATTACTCAGTCCACCGTTGATCTCCAGAGCTTTCTCAGCCCTTCAATTACTCAGTCCACGAGTGCTCTCCAGAGCTTTCTCAGTCCTTCAATAACTTAGTTCACGAGTGCTCTCCAGAGCTTTCTCAGTCCTTCAATAACTTAGTTCACGAGTGCTCTCCAGAGCTTTCTCAGTCCTTCAATTACTCAGTCCACCATTGATCTCCAGAGTAGGGTTGCCAACCGTTCCGTATAATACGGAATCGTTCCGTATTTGACACATTAAAGGCTTGTTCCGTATTGAACTGATACGGAACGCACCTTTTTCCGTATTTTTGAAAATCAATTCAGTGTAAATCCATGACAGACGCATACCTTTAATAAATCTTTACAGACAGACTATGAATGAACGAACGCGCTGCTATAATGGCAAATTCGGGGACTTGGCGCCCCTGCCTTGACGGGCTCTGACGTGTAATGACGTGGAGTTGGCTCATTGGTTGCACGTCAGAGGCGCTCGCGCTATTGGATGTCCGCAGAGCAGCCTATGAGTGAGCCAGACGCTCTGCAGCATAGATATACACACGGCTGTGCAGCTGCAAATGCGTTTTACAGGCTTCAGTAAATCGAGTAAAATTAGACATTTGTAGGCTATAAGAAAAACTACTACATTAAAAATATATTTTTTTGCACTGGAAATAACATTCTAGAAGTCTAATTCTATTGAATAAGTTTGCACAAGGCTACAGAAAACTGATGTGTTTATATTTCTTCAAATGCAGTAAGCCGATGAGTTTTGAATGTTATATGTTGTATTTGTTTAAGTTAAAAATAAAACGTATTATAAACTAAACAAATACATGGTTCATTTTTGGCAAAATGATCATGATAGCCTTTATATATCTGAGTGGTAAAAGTTGTGTATTGATTAAGCCTACTTTGCTATTAAAATTTTTAAAAACTTATAAAAATTTAAAAATATATATAACGCAACTTTGCCTAATAAGTTGCATTATAATGTGCTATAGTCTCAGTCAGTCCCTCTCTGCTGCTTTTCATCTTCCAGTCCCAGGTGGCTTTTTATGGTCTCTTCATGCCAATTACTGAATCAAGACACAGGTGTTTGTCATTTGCACTTGACCCACCCCACACTTGTCTCCGGATTCTCTTCTGTCACAGACCTCGCTGAACCACACCCCCTTGCCACAGTTGGGTACTACAGAGGAATTTGTACGAATTTTGCCACTGTACCCCCATTAATTAAGCTCATGAGTCCCTCTAAGACGTTTATATGGAGTGGGGAGTGTGTTGATGCTTTTGCTGCTGCAAAAGACATTGTGTAATGCCCCTGTGCTTGCTGGCTTAAAACTGCAAATAGTTGCCAGTGCAACTGAGGTAGGAGCAGTAGGTGACCACAATCCCCTAACTTATCTCAAATTTACTAAATGAACGTGAATTAGTGTCACACGATGTCTATGACATGATATTGTTTCTGATTGAACCTTCCTGAACCCAAAGAAAGATAGATTTCTAAAATAGGGAAGTTAATGCAAATTACACAGACATTATGTGAATCTTTGCTCTTGTCATGATATTTGGAGGTTTATGAAAGATGCAGAAATGGCATAAATATTTCCTCTACGCTGGTTAAAACCACAGAGCAGAAACAGAGCAGAAGTCAAACCACATTGAGCTCAACTCTATTAGGCCTCTTAAACTAAAGATGATCTCTGTCATATTCTCACTACAAGCTAAAGTTAGCAATGCACAAATGTCAATACATCTTCAATGATGAGCTGAAAAAAGCCTCTGCAGCACATGTAAATGTTAGTCATGTGTTTTGCTGTAACTCTGAACTTTTCATTTTTACCAGCCATGCTGAAATGTTAAGCCCACTATTAGAACAGCTGCTTTTAGAAACAGAAAATTCTTTGACTTGAGAGAAACCACCTGAGAGAAACATCTGGACTCGCTCTGTCTGTGATCAATTATGCCCAAACACAAAGAGAAGTTGTTGAAAATATATGTAAGACTAATATACAATCGCTGAGAGCTAAAATCATATCGCCTTGTTGGTGGAAACAGTGGGGAAAAAAGTTGTTTTGAACTTATTTAAAAACCTTTTTTATCTGTTACATCTTTCTTTTAGAGAGTAATAAAGGTTCATTAATGCAGGGGTTTCGTACGTGTCCTGGAGGAGTAGCAGCAGCAGCACTGCGGTTCTGACACAACCACATCCGCTCATGCAGTCTCCACTAATGTCATGATGAGTAGACTCAGGCGTGTCGGATGAGGGAGGAACACATAAGCTGAGTCCCAATGCTGCATCCGTCAAAGGCTACATTCGAAAGCCGACATGATGGCTGTGACATTTCGAATTAACGATACAACAGATGGATCCTTCACGGCCTTGCCTATCCCAGAATTCATTGCGCCACCGGTGACGACAGGATTTTTTTGAGAGAAACTGCAGAATTACACTTTTAAACGTATTGGGTTAAACTCAAATATCTATTGATACAAATGTATAACTTATAACCATGACATAAGTATGCACAATCAATGCCTTCAGTTCAACTATAATTGAATGCACAAAAAGGACAAATATGGACAAAACTCTCAAATTTACCCAATATCAGGGAGTAAAATATGTTACTGAAAGTTAAAACATTTGGGTTAAAGTCTCCTAAAGCATTGAAACGTGAGAATCATCAGTGACCATAAACGAAGAGTTACATAGACAGTATCTCACGAAAGTGAGTACACCCCTCACATTTCAGCAAACATTTTAGTATATCTTCTCAAGGGACATAAAGTAGTCAATATGCTGCTTGTATAGCAGTATGTATTTACTGTCCTCTGAAAATTACTCAACATACAGCCATTATTGTCAAAATAGCTGGCAACAAAAGTGAGTACACCCTAAGTGATAATAGCTTTATGTCGTTTAACCATGCAAAGCCACATGTCCATCATTTTCATGTTTTTGTCTGCTTGACAGGACCATACAAATTTGTGTATCTTGTATTAAAGCAGTTAAAAATTGTGCTTTGAGTACAATTCTCTCATACTGACACGGATGTTCAACATGGCACCTCATGGCAAAGAACTCTCTAAGGATTTGAGAATTAGAATTGTTGCTCTCCACAAAGTTGACCTGGGCTAGAAGATTGGTAACACCCTGAAACTGAGTTACAGGTCAGGGTCACAGAGGTTTTCCAAGACAAGTTCCAGAACAGGCCTCGCAAGAGTAAATCAAGTTGAGTCCTTGTGCTGTGCGTCAGGTACAGAAGCTGGCTTAAAAAAACAAAGCATGGTGGTGGTAGTATCATGGTCTGTGGCTGCATGAGTGCTGCTGGTACTGGGGAGCTGCGCTGCATTGAGGGAAACATGGATTCTAACATATATTGTGACATTCTGAAGCAGAACATGATGCCCTCCCTTCAGAAACTGGGCCAAACGGCATGATAACGACCCCAAACACACCGCCAAGATGACAACTGCCTTGCTGAGGAAGCTGAAGGTGAAGGCAATGGAGTGGCCAAGTATGTCTCCAGACCAGAACCCTTTTGAGCACCTGTGGAGCATCCTCAAGCGGGAGAAGCGCCATGTGTCTAACATCCAGCAGCTCCGTGATGTCATTATGAAGGAGTGGAAGAGGATCCCAGCAAGAACCTGTGCAGCTCTGGTGAACTCCATGACTATGAGGATTAAAGCAGTGCTAGATAACAATGGTGCTCACACAAAATATTGACACTTTGGACACAGTTTTGACATGTTCACTTAGGGTGGATACTCACTTTTGTTGCCAGTTATTTTGACAAAAATGGCTGTATGTTGAGTTATTTTCAGAGGACAGTAAATATATACTGATATACAAGCAGCACATTGACTACTCTAAAATCTATCCAAGTTTAATTTATATAGCATTGTCCCTTGAGAAGTATACTAAAATGTTTGCTGAAATGTGAGGGGTGTACTCAGTTTTGTGAAATACTGTGTTGCACAAAACAACTTCTGAATGAAACACTTCACAAGTCCCGCAGCGATGTTCCTTACATTAAAGCCATTTTCAAAGTGCTAATTCAACACATGAGGAAATGCAAAGTAATTTACCACTATTTCATTACATTAAACCAGGTCAAATTTATATGCAACCGATCTCCGTTACCATATGTGGTAAAATAAAGGTTCACTAGTCACGTGTTTTAGGCTCACAATAAAGTTTAATAATTCTACTCGATGTGTATCGATACACTAATCTCACGATACGATACACGATATTCAGCTCACAATACGATATATATCACGATATTCAGCCAATGATACAATTCGATATAATAGATACATTTTTTAATTCGAAACAAGGGGACAGAGTGATTTTGGTGACATCTTATGAGTCTTCCATTTACTTGGATTGAATTAACCCTTGTGTGGTGTTCATATTTGTTATTCAGCCAGTGTTCGTGGGTCTGGTGGACCCGCTGCATTTTTGAGTTTTTAATTTAACACAATCAAACAATTTTATGTTAAAATACTCAACAGATGTTTATTTCATCCCAATTACAAGCAATGTAAACAGCATATATGGTTAATATTTTATCTTCACCTTTGTTAGATCACATTTAAGAATTAAAGTGCTACTCGTGGAAAAATTCAACAAATTTACAAATGAAGCAAGGTTTTTCATAACTATTGACTTTTATTTGTTTGAACTTCTTTAGAAATTTAACCTATTCAGGTCAGTTTACACAACACAAGCTCGTCTTCCTTTTGGAACTAGGTGATGCTCAATCGCATCCTCTTCTTAAAAGTCACTGCCAGACTCTGAATTGTCAGAAATGTGATCTTCACATTCTGAAATCTCTTCTTGTACATCATCAAAATCTTCTGTCTCTTCCAAAATCAATTGCAAGGCCCTCTGAGCAGTGAATCTTTTGGCCATCTTGATCAGTCGTGATAAGAAACCACACTGGCAAAGCTATATTTTATCCCGCCCCCAATTTAGAGAAAATAAATATTGGTTCCCACAAGACAGAGGGTAAAATGTTGCAACCTTGTGTGGGAACTCTTGCACTCACACTCTCTCACACTTACATACAATCTCTCTCTCACATGCACATGCACACACATAACACACACACATAGATATGTGGTTTATGGTGACTCTCCATATGCGTAATGGTTTTTCTAATGTACAAATTGTATAATCTACCCCCTACACTAACTCCACCCCTAATCACAGAAAACGATGGCATTTTTTGAATTACAAAAACACCATGTAGTATGTTTTTTTAAGCCGTTTGTTTTATGAGGAAACAGATGTCCTCATAAACCATATTTATGTTGTAATACCCATTATACACACTTGTGTCCTCATAAACCATATAAAAGAACACACACACACACACACACACACACACACACACACACACACACACACACACACACACACACACACACACACACACACACACACACACACACACACACACACACACACACACACACAGGAGGAGGACAGAGTAAAGGTACACAGGACCTACAGTTCCCTATCGAGGAAACTCGACAATGCATCGAGAATCGACACTTTGGGGACGCTCCCTTAGCGTGCGCCTCTGAAGTAAAAATGAAACTATTCCAATCCTGATTGGTGTTGCGTCGTGACGTAACATGTGACGGCATAACCGGAAGCATAAAGGTGACGCTGACGCATAGAATGCCAGCTTTCGCTCTTCAGTAAGCGCTCTCTGTGAAACTGTCTGTCTTATTTGATGTTGTTTGTCTGTGCTAAGCTCTATATATGGCGAGTGAACAATACACTAAGTGTGTGCACCCCTGCCCAAGATTATATGCCACGGGTGGGGACACGCATCTGCTGTGTTCCCAATGCTGAGCACATCTACTTCCTTATTTATAATTTTGTTTGTTTATAAACATATAGCTCGAGCACTGGGCACTCGTCACGGGCAGAAGCCGCGTACATGCACAGATAGCGACACAGAGGACAACTATGCACTTCAGAAATATCTACGATATGCAACACCTACCGTCAGTCAGCGCAAACAGGTGTCCTCTCTGTGACACCAAACAAAGGCGCTGATTGGCTGATCCCCGTTACCCCCAACATAAAATAGCAAATCCTTCTTTACAATTAACGAACTGTAGTCACGCACTGACAGAAATGCAGTACTAACTCCATAAGCTGCACTGCATACTGAATCTGGTCCTCCGATTTCAGTACAGAAGGTGTTTTTCCACAGTTTTAGAGTGTGTCCACACACCTTTACAGTCTATGGGTACTAGTACTACGCCAACGAGGTATTTTATTGTATTTGTCTGTATTTTGTGTCAGTAAAATGCCATTACATCTGTTGCACGCGCTTCTGCTGTGTGTCAATCTGATGTGACTTCTGTATTGTGTTGTTTATACTATGTTTAGTTTCCACGGTGGATTTCGAGAAAAGTCTTAAAATAAACCAGTAGCAAGAGAACCACTTATTGTGTCTGCGTATGCTTACAGTCTGACTGAACTATTTTACAATACAATACTGTTTGATTGAATAAATAGCAGATTTCTGTAATGTTTTGCAGCATAAGGAACTACAGTCAGATGATTCTGTGAAATATATGCAAAACATGGACATAAAACATCAGCAAAGAGACAAATGTGGGATCCTGATGTATCTATCTAGACAAATAAATACTACAACACAATTCACATTAGCCTTAAAACATAATAATAATTTACTGTAGTAACGCACAGTACCTTGACTGAGTCCAGAGTGGATGAGGGACATCAGCACTAAAAGCAGAAGAAACACATATGAAGCTTTTCCATTCATTCAACACAATGTAAATCACACACTGAAACATGTCTAGAGTTTATTCTACATGAACTGAAAGTGTTTTTCTGTTCTGATGCTCATTCAGAGGAGAACTGATGGATTATTCTCCAGTATTTAACATCATCACACACAATGACGTCACAGGACTCGTGAACTGATACGAGAGTCGATTCACTGATTCACTGATAGATTCACTGATGTGATCAAATACAATCCAGTTGTAACACGCTCCACAGCGCCACCAGTGCATTTGATTATAACTGTGAGTTGGTGCTTGGGATTTATCATGGATTCACTTCGAATTTTACTACGTTGCTTTGCTGGCTGTAAATGCATTATTTTCTTTTTCGAATAATAATAAACAGTTTTGAATATTCGCGCACACCCTTAATTGTGACTTGATAGTAAAATAATGTGGACATAGTATAGTACATATAGTAGCCTACAGACGAAATGACCAAAACCAGAAAGAAAATCTTCTGCAAGTGTCCTCATGCTTCTGGTCTAAGATCATTTTCACACCTCGTGTGTTTCAGCTCTTCAAGATCTCTCGCCTCTCAGAAATAATTCATATGTCGACACTAAATGATCTCAGTTCCTCCTAAAAGGACCCACAAACAAACCATATTCAGAGCACAGTATTTTAATGTGTCGACCGCTTCAGTCTCTCAAACAAACGAGTGTGGAAAAGCCCTTAAACCACATTAAAAATGTATCAATATATTTCCAAAATATCAAAAGTGAACAAACTCCATCGCACACCTGCAGATATGAGCAGATAAGGAACTCTCGCACACTATCGTTACTTGCAATTTAAAATATTTAACAAAACGTTGTGTGTGAATAAATATTTTAAATTGCAAGTAACGATAGTGTGTGGGAGTTCCTTATCTGCAAAATATCAAAAGTAAAATTTAAAGACATATAGATCAAGTACAGTTTTCAATCAAGACATTTCTCAAAAAAAAAAAAAAATTTGCAAAACATGATTAAATGAATATGTTTAAAATGACAATAAAAGTCTGAGATACTTTCTGCTTGTCAAGCATTGGTGGAACATGTTCATATGTCGACATGATGAACTTATTCTGGGTTATTCTGACACACGTGTGAATGACATCATTCAACAACTAAATATGAAGTTCAGGCGAACTGGTTAAAAATAACTGAAACGTGTCTCAGAAAAGAGAAGTTATTTCTGAGAAAAGCTCTACTTTGTTTAATAAACTGTTTGTCCATTGAATGACAATGAAATTTGAGTTTCCAAATCTTCAAATTTTTGAAATTATTTCTCAATAAGAGAGTCAGAGAGAACGAGAAGTGATAGAGAAGCTGATTGTGTGTTCGTTCGTGCATTGTGTAATATTAATATTAATATGTTTATGATCATATGGTCCATTAAAGTCCTCCTGGGAAGTTTGTTTTTACGAGCTCAGAAAACTCAAAGAATGAGCATTATGTGTGTAATCATCATTCAACAATAACTCATATCACAAATACATCTGATTTATCTGAACTACTTGAAATAGGAAGAAAGATGTTACAACAAAACTAATCATAAATACACACATTGCCTCCATCTTTCACATGCATTATCACACAGATAAATACATAATCAAACTCTTCATCTGATCAACACATAACAACATCACATTGAATCTGATAATAAATAATACAATAAGCAGTGATGCTGTGAATTCATAGACTCTCCTACACAACAATCATTATTTTATCCCATCTTCAGCTGAATACATTGCATTAGAAACAGAGAAAAGAGGATTATGAATATGATCAGATACTCACAGATGAGAGGCAGTGCACTGGAGCCCATACTGTCACATTAATAGACTGTTGTAACAGCGCTGTGTGATAAAACACACACTTCCTGTGTTTGAAAGAAGAGATGAGGGAGGAGACAAAACTACACACATACACAGATAAAGAAAAGAGAGATCCAGTCCAAGATATTTAACTAATTTATTCAAGTTGTTACAAATCATATTTTCCAGATCAGTTCTGATGGACATTGTTCTCACTGTTATTTTGTTCGATCACAGTCACACACACACACACACACACACACACACACACACACACACACACACACACACACACACACACACACACACACACACACACACACACACCACACACACACACACACACACACACACACACACACACACACACACACACACACACACACACACACACACACACACACACACACACACACACACACACAGAAGACAGACCGTGATTAAAGAGAAATCACCATGTGACATCTAATGTGTGTCTAATGTAACTCTACAACATATCAGTGAATGAAATATACAGCCTTTTTATCATAAAGTTTCGCTCCATAAAAACTAAACTGTTGCTGGTCAAAGGTGTTTCTGTTCTCAGCGCTTCGGCTCTCAGTAAAACAGCCTCGACTTGATGAACTGAAGAAACGGTTGGAGAAACAGAATCACAGAAGGCCAGATCTTCTTTAAGTGAGGGTTAGGGTTAGTAGTAAGTTAATAAAGTGAACAGGGCTCTTGTGAAATGAGTCCTGACCTTTTAAAAAGTTTCCTTAATGTGTGTGAACAGACCCTGAATCTGGAGAACATTAGGACCCTGAAACACACAAGCTGTGGACCAGCGATCTGCAGTCGACATCACAATCCCTGTTGCTGATAATAAAGTGATGCATTTCAAATAGCTTGTTTGTTTAATAAAGCATTTGTTTTACAATATGAGATACAAATCTTCATCATGAAAGTGTTTTCATCCTATTTCACAGAATTTGCAGCAATTTTACAACATTTAAAGACCAGTGTGATTGTTTCTAAGAAAGTAAACAACGATATCAATAATAAGATATTTCACTTATCTTTTACTATATTAATTTCAAATGATCAGAGACTCAATATGAACTCATACAAATGAACTGATAGTTGGCCACAACAAGATGGCATGATGTTGCTCTCAGACAACAAACTTCCATTTTGGACCTCAAACTTCTTCTTTAATTTTTTAATTTTTAATTTTACTTTGGGGGAGGAGCATCATTTCAGGAAGCAAAGCCACATGTGACACAGTGCCACCAATTGGTAAGAAAAATATTGCTTTTTAACATGTTTAAATTGAAATAACTCAATCATAAATACCATCTTTCTGTCAAGACTTGAACGCACCAATAGTCAGTGTTTCTACTATCTACTGATACTCACAGGAAAGGGACACAAGCACATGTTACGGGTGGCAGGAACATGATTGGGTCATTCCCTCTGACAGTGAGGACAGTGAGCTTGAGGAGAGTCAGGAAGAGAGGATCCCTGAATCAGGAGAGACAGTCGGGAGGTCAGAGGTCAGTTAGGGGTCAGGGGTCAGTCAGCAAAGTAATGTGTGAACGCATGTGTATGTGTATTTGGTTTATATATTTATATGAAATGTGAGAAACATTTATACATGAGGTATTAGATGTAATTAGTATTAGTTTGTTTATTTGATTGTTTGATGTTTGTGATTGGTTGGACATAACTTTTTTCCCCTCACAAAATAAAAATTCATGTCATTAGAGTTTGTCCATGATCATTTATTCTCTAAAAGGAAAGTAGTGGGAAAGGTTTAGAAGTGACATCTTTCATCACTTCTAAACAACCCTTTCTCACTGGCCTCCTTTTAGAGAAGAAATTAACATGGTTTTGGATTTCTAAAAAAGGAAAGTCAATGAAAATTACATAGACATTCTGTGAATCTTTGCTCATGTGATGATATTTTGAGGTTTATGAAACTAAAGATGCAGAAAAGGCATAAATGTTTCCTCTACTCGGGTTAAAACCACAGAAACAGAGCAGAAGTCAAACCACGACTATCAGCTCAACTCTATTATTAGGCCTGAAGAAATGAGTTGCTGTGAAAGCACAATCACATTTAAGTAAATTGCCAGGTCAGTTTGAAACCCTCCACAGGGTGTCCGGGAAGAGACTTGGTCAGTAGATATTTGGGAATAACCCGTTTATTTGTCACCACATATCTCAGATATTAGCAGTTTCCCTCATCGGGGGTATATGTGGCCTATATGTGGTTTTCCATAAAAAGAAAAGAAAAATTAATAAGAAAAAAAAAAGGAAAATGTTGGTAGGTATAAACATACAAGTATTTTAAAATTGTCACATGATGCATATTTAAAGAAATACAGATATGAGATTAATAATTAAAGAAAAACAAACTTGCTGTGTCATACATTAGAGTAAACCGTTAACAGTTTTTCTTTCAGTGAATCTGTCTGGGCTTCATGCGCACCAAGTTATTTACTACTTTAAAATGTACCTCAAGAACGAATACTTTGACAATTAAAATACACCAAAAAACAGATGAAATATACATCAACAATATACACATCAATATAAACAACAAAGCATAAAGATAATATATAGGCGACAATACAACATCGTTTTAAAGACATGACAATCTCCTATCATTAGCTTTACAAGCTAAGGCACAATAACTGCAAAACTGTATATTAGACGAGTCACGTAATGCACAGGTAATCGCTACAAGGATCAAACATAATGTACTTACTTTGCATTGACGCACAACACCAGTGAAAACCACACATTAGATGTGTGTAATTATATTGTAACCCTTATTTCTCGATGCCGCATCGGCGATTACTCCAGTCTCTTCATCGTGGGTAACATAAATAAAACACGGGTTACAATGGTGATAATTCACGTTTCTTCTTTAATCAGAAGCATCGGCATAACAGCATGAACAGCCACCTAACTCGTCTCGCATACAACTCACTTCAACTCTCTCTTTTTTTTTTTCCCAGCGTGCTCTGCCTTAAAGAGGCAGGAGCACAAAATAACCTTTACACCAATATATATAAAACTTTGCATAAGACAAATAAAAATATATAAAACATTTCTTCAATTATTATTGTGTGACATCTGTTTCTTTTTTCCCCAAATAAAATAATCAACAAGTGAAATAAAATAAAATAACGAACTAGCAAATTTAAAGGTTACAGTCTTCCCCTACTTATTAAAGAAACGTCCTCGTTTCTCTCTACAACATCACAACAACTTATTAACATGACAACACCAACAGTGTATGCAATAGTGCATCAAAATGTATATTACCAACACCTCTAGAATAATACACATTCCTTATCCTGTATGAAAAATCAAATTATGTGTTATACAGTAAAGTAAAAGTACAGTGCACATACAACTAATTTGTGCATAACACATCAACAAACAAAATCTTTCAATTTCTCAGGTTTCTTAACCATGCGGCCACTTCGAGTCAGTTGAGGTGGGTCCACTGATGGCAATAGGACCCTCCCAGAGGCCTGAGAGGCTGTAGGGCAAACACTAGGCTGTGGCACAGATTCTGGCTGAGACAAAACAGTTTGAGCTGAACATTCAGTCCTTGCTCCAAGTGCAATCTGCTTTTCAGGTGGATGAGGCACATAAGGTGGGGTAGTGGGTCGGAAAGGCAAAGCTCCTGACAATGCAGTGAGTGGAACAGAGTGAGGGGCCACAGCACTATCCACCACATGAGGCACAGATACTGGAAAGGAACTGGCAGGCAAATTCCCTATGGAACCCCTGTAAGGCTTAAGGCGATTGTGATGTACCACCCACCGTCTTGACTGGGGATTTCTTGGATCTGTAATCTCATAAGTTACCCCAGGGCTGTCATCCTTGTCCATTCTCCTCAGAATTTTATACGGCCCTTTCCATTTTGGAGCCAGCTTATTCTGCTTCTGAGCTGGGTCATCCAAAAACACTAAGTCCCCTGGCTTATGTGGGTGGAAAAATGTCTTTTTGTCATACTGCCATTTCTGATTCAGCTTAGCTGCAGTGGACTGCGCAGTAGCATCTCGGAAAGCATAGGACAAACGTGTGGTCACATCTCGGGCATAGTCCGCAGGGGTACCTGGTGTACAGGAAGTGACAGCAGGACTACAGTTCAAAAGGATATCGGCAGGTAGTCGTGATTCTCTGCCATGTGCAAGAAAGAAAGGAGAGAACCCGGTGCTGGAATGAACACTGGAGTTATAAGCCAGTTCCACTTGTGGCAGATACACATCCCACTCACCCCCACTTTCACAAATGTATTTAGCGAGTTGGTCTTTCAATGTTCGATTCAGTCTTTCGACCATGCCATCGCATTGGGCGTGGTAGGGAGAGGTACGGGTTTTCTCAATGCCAAGTTTACTGCACAAATGTTTAACCAAATCGGACTCAAACTGTCTACCTTGGTCTGTATGGAATATCTCAGGGACCCCATGCTGTTTAATGTAATCCTCAAAGATACACTGTGCTACGGTTGTAGCACGCTGGTCTTTCAGGGGGTACAGATTGACAAAGTTGGTAAAATAGTCCATTACAACTAAAACATACCTATTCCCCAGTGAAGTAACAGGTAGCTCAGTGATGTCAGCAGCAATTCTTTGGAATGGTCTTTCCGCATTAATCGATTGTAACGGGGCTCTTTCATGAGGGGTGGTAGAAGCACAGGACTGACAAGATAAACATTCAGCGCAGAATTTATGGATATCACGAGACATGTACGGCCAATAGCACATTTTCCTGGCTCTCAACAAAGTGCGCTCAGCACTCAAATGTCCACTGAACTTTTCTCCATGAAAACACTTAAGAGCTGTTTGAATGAGTACCTCAGGCAAGACTACTTGGTAAGCAGGAGGGCTATGAGGAGATGATTTTACTCTGCGACACAATATATTCTCCTGGACTGATAATTTGGGGAATTCATGCCAGAGTTTCCTCATTGTGGCAGGGGATCTTTTGAGTCTGCCTAATGGAGGCCTTTGATTACCATTCTCTTTCCAGTCGATTACAGCACTAAGACAAATGTCAGCTTTTTGCTGAGCTTGTAATTCAGCCAAATCAACTGACAATGTCGGACTCATGTCAGGAAGAACTCCACAAACATTTGGCTCTTCAGCAGAAGAGGAGACTCTTTCAGCAGTGGTATGGCCTAGAATGACACACTGCACTGCTTTTGTTTCTGTCACAGGCGAGCTAGGACGCCGCGACAAGGAATCAGCGTTACTATGCTGCTTTCCTTCTCTGTGTAGAATGGTAAAGTCATACACGTCCATTTCAAGTATCCAACGTGCTCTTCTACCTGTCGGATCATTATCAACCGCTGCCTTTTTCAGATACAACAAGGGTTTGTGGTCGGTAATAATTTTGAATGGGGCCCCTGACAAGAAATGTCTGAAATGTCGGACAGACCACACCACAGCCCAAAGCTCACGGTCATAAGTTGACCATTTCTTTTCAGAAGGAGTCAGAGTGTGACTCGCATACGCAATTACTCGTTCCTTCCCATCCTGCATCTGAGCAAGCACCGAACCTACACAATCATGAGAAGCATCAGTGTATAGCAGAAAAGGCTGTGTGAATATAGGGTGAGCTACAATGGGAGGATTAGTGAGGGCATGTTTCAGTGATCTAAAAGCATCCTCACATTCACTCGACCACTTAAAGACAGCACCTTTTTGGGTTAGAGCATGAAGGGGTGTAGCTATTATAGAAAAATTCCTGACAAACCTCCTATAATATGAGCACAGACCAACAAACGCTCTCACCTCTGTGACAGTCCTGGGGGTAGGCCATGACCGGACCTTGTCCAGGTTCTTTTCATCTGGCTGGAGACCCTGGCTAGATACAACATGACCCAAGTAGGACACTTCACTGCGAGCAAAATGGCATTTACTACCCTTCAATTTTAGACCTGCCGAACGAAATCGACTGAAAACCTCCTCAAGACTGTTAAGATGTTCACTGAAAGTCCGACTGAACACCAATACATCGTCAAGGTACACAAGACAAACTTTCCAATTAAGTCCACGAAGCACCAGCTCCATCAGTCGTTGGAAAGTCGGAGGGGCATTCGTAAGACCCATCGGCATAACCTTGAATTGATATAAAGCACTGCCTGTATTGAATGCAGTTTTCTCCCTATCATTAGAGTCTAGCTCAACTTGCCAGTATCCACTTGACAGATCCATTGTACTAAACCAACATGCACCTGACAAGCTGTCTAGAGCGTCTGATGGTCGGGGTAAGGGGTACGAGTCTTTTACAGTGGCGGCATTAAGCTTCCTGAAATCAATGCAGAACCTGTAACTGCCATCTTTCTTTTTTACTAAGACGACAGGGGAAGCCCAAGGACTACAACTTTCTTCGATGACATCATGAGAAAGGAGCTGTTGAACTTGCCTATCTATCTCAGCTCGCATGTGTGGTGATGTTCTATAAGCCCTCTGCTTGATGGGCTGCGCATCCCCAGTACGGATGGTATGCTTGACCAAATCTGTACGACCATAGTCATAATCATTTGCACTGAAGATATCTGCATATTTGAAAATCATGGTCTCTAGCTGAGTCTGCTGTTCTCTGTCCAATGCAGATTGACCGAGGTCTACCTTGGGTTTTGGGCAGGGCTCAATTTGAGTCTGTATTTGAGCTACTGTGGGTTCCAACATTGTGTATTCTTCACCTGGTTGAGAGACTAAAGAATGGAAATCGCCTAGCCTCGTGCCACAGGGAACATGAAAATCCTCACTAGTCGGATTCATAGCTCGAACACAAGTCACGCCTGCTCTTACAGAGGTTACGGTACGTGCTACAAAAAGACCAGGTACTGTCTGAATTTCGGGGTCTAAAATTCCAACATAATTGCATGTGAACTCTTTTTCCCCAATATTGGGCTGAATTTTTGCCAAAACGTTCATCTGTGACCTGGCTGGGATCAAAATGGGCTCTAAAGTCACAGCACTACTCCTAAGAGGGACTATATGCTGTGAACACAAGAAAGGAACAGTCCAGTTCCACAATTTTAAATGATTCTCCCTGAGGTCAATTTCAGCGTGATGTTTGCTAAGAAAATCCCAACCAAGGATAACAGGCTGTGTAGCATTTCTAACCACCTGGACATTATGGGAGAACACTTCCTCACCCAGCCTAATAGTAATAGGCAACATACCAAGAGTGTCAAGATAGTCACCCGTCACTGATTTTGCTAGCAGAAAGGATTTCTGAATAGGCTTTTTCATGAGAGAGGGTATCGACATTCTCAGTGTTTCACTGATCAAAGATATTCCTGAGCCTGTGTCTACAAATGCTTGTACAGCAATGTTCTCAATGATGGCAAAAACATAAGGTGTGGGAGTGACAGAAGTTACCAGTTCAGTTTGTTTGGGCCCACTCATAGACTCAGCAGATACTTGGCCCATAGTACCTGCTACCAGACGTTTCCCTGCTGTTCAACATCCTCATCGTCGAAACTGACATGATGATCACCAGACGAGGGTAGATGGTCACTAGAAGAACGTGGGCCATATCTCTCACCAGAAAACTTGTTGGAGGGCATTTCGGTCACATGACGATCATGATGATGAGAGGCGTGATGCAAGCGATCATCAGATGTCGGTCTGAAATAATCACGATGATGTAGAGTCGGGCCGACATGTTGGCTATGACGATGAGAAGTAGGGCTGGCATGTTGAGCACCATAATGTGGAGGCAGGCTGGCGTGACGATCTCGATGATGTGGTGATGGGCTGACGTAACGATCACGGTGATGTGGCGACGGGCTGACATGGCGTTCCCGCTGATGTGGCGATGGGCTGATGTAACGATCACGGTGATGTGGCGACGGGCTGACGTGGCGTTCCCGATGATGTGGCGATGGGCTGAGGTAACGATCACGGTGATGTGGAGACGGGCTAACGTGGCGTTCCCGATGATGTGGCGATGGATTGTCATGATGGTCTCTATAGCCTCGATGTCTGTCACCGTCTCGGTGGATGGAGGAGTAAGGCTCCTCTTGACGATATGGAGATGATGCAGGTGACGATTGGTATCTCCTTGGAGATGAGAGCGGAGAGTAACGATGTTTATCTCTACCACGTTCAGGTGAGTAACCTCTCTGTCTGGAGGAAGCATGTTGAAAACTGGGCTCCTGCTGTCTTTTTAACTGACCGACTTCCATCCTGAGAGTCTTAACATCAGCAGTTAGTTGCTTTACGGCAGTCATGATTTCTGATGAAATGTCGGATGATGCAGTCTTTGTGGATACCATAGCAGAAAGCGAATCACCACTAGGTGAAGTTGGTGATGAATTTAGCGTCAGGCTCGTCATTTGACTGAGATGGGAAATGGGTGCTAGCCTGAGAACTTCCTGTGCTCGTTCCCACTTACAAGCAATAGCTAACGCTTCTTCTAGGCTAGTAGCGCCATGCTCATGACATTTTGCCTGGAGAACAGGGTCAAGACCGGCTATGAACCGTCTAAATCTTTCCATAGTAATGGCGGACTCACCATAATTTGGAAATGCTTCCAAAACCAGTCTTGTAATCTCAGCTGCAAATACTTCCAAAGGCTCTTTGGGCATACGCGGTCTGGCATTCACAAAAGTCTGAAAATGCAACAAAAATTGCTTCCGTCCAAAAACGTCATTTAATGCAGCAACACACTGTTCATAGTCTCGTTGTATATCAGGAGACAGGGAGAGCCAATAAGCTAAAGCATCTCCACTCAACCGCGTAGGCAAAATGGCGGCCAAATCCTGTGTCTGTGCATCAGCACAAGCTTTCACAGCAAGCTCTAATCGGGCTTTCCATCGAGAGACGAGGCGCGTGCGGGAAGCGCGCGAGAATCAATAGACATTTTCCCGTCGATTAGGTACTGTTAAACTTCGACCGGAGCGAGTGATGAATAGTCCCTTAAACAGACCAAATGTCACTTCAAAGTTCACTCACCACTACGCTCCGCGGTGCATTAGAAATGCGCCGTCGTAGTTAAATGCTACTGCCGTGAAACTTCCAGAAACTCTTGAACTTGAAACCGCTGCCACCAGTCTGTAACCCTTATTTCTCGATGCCGCATCGGCGATTACTCCAGTCTCTTCATCGTGGGTAACATAAATAAAACACGGGTTACAATGGTGATAATTCACGTTTCTTCTTTAATCAGAAGCATCGGCATAACAGCATGAACAGCCACCTAACTCGTCTCGCATACAACTCACTTCAACTCTCTCTTTTTTTTTTTCCCAGCGTGCTCTGCCTTAAAGAGGCAGGAGCACAAAATAACCTTTACACCAATATATATAAAACTTTGCATAAGACAAATAAAAATATATAAAACATTTCTTCAATTATTATTGTGTGACATCTGTTTCTTTTTTCCCCAAATAAAATAATCAACAAGTGAAATAAAATAAAATAACGAACTAGCAAATTTAAAGGTTACAATATTATCAGGCTACACGGGAAAGTTCAGCTGAAAGACTGTGAGCGGGAGATGTTCGGCTGAACGCTGATTGGCTGATGAGCGTCGATCAAGCTCGGCAAAAGAAAAAAAAATGTAATCAGAAGGTGTATATTTTCACAAATCCACCGCGAACTCTATGGGCGCCGCCATCTTGCCTGCCGCCATTACTGCGTGCCTGCTAAGGGTGACGGTGTGACACTTGCCGGTGCGTCTAATGACATTTCAATGAAAGCGGATCCTGCACATGAAAGAAAATGTCTGGTGAAAGGGGACATTGGTAGATGATGTCAGGTAGTGGCCAAAACTCACCGATAAAGGTAATTTATTGACAACATAATGTATTAATGTAAAAATGCGTCAGCCAAATGTAATGTAAGACGTGTATTAATTGATGACAGCAATAAAACCGAACGCTGTCATTACTAGCTATGTTGCTAATATGTTCACAAGTTGCAAATAACTCAGTGTTTCCCCTACCATTGTTTTGTAATAATACTATACCCCGCAATAATACTATTTAAATACGAATCCTACGTGTTCTGTGTGAATGAATGGTGCAGTCGACGCGCAGTTTCACTTAACACACACACACACACACACGCGCTGAAGCACGTGCGAGCTGTTTATTTGCCTATATGAGGACACGACTGCATGAACTTCCTCGAGACGCGCTTGATTCCTGCCGGTTCCATAGTGAGAGCGGCGCGGCCTGAGAAATTTTGGGCACTGCGGCATATTACATATTATAAATAGTTTTTCAGCGTGAGAAATACAATGTGTGGCGGGAGAGCGTGACAAAAGACCGAAATGAGTGACTGTCACGCTCAATGCGTGACTCTTGAGAGCCAGCAACTACTTTCTATGTTACTTTCTCCCGCCCGCAAATAGACTTTTTTTCTGTACCTCCAAATAGTTTCATGTTAGCCTACGTGTCGCCACCATACACATCAGCATAAATGCTCCTGATAAATTATTTGTTATTAAAGCATTAACACACAAACCACACTGTTATAACATGAAAGCAAGCTGCAGGCTAACTTACTGCGTGCATGGTATGACTGAATGCGCGCAAAGTGCGTGCGCTCCCTTAATAATTCCTAAAAAGTTGCTTTTCTGCAACAGATAAATAAAAATGTATTAGTTTTTATATGTTTTCTAAATAGATATTCTAGTTTGCGGGAGTCCTGCGAATCGCTTTATTCT
The DNA here is from genome assembly GCA_036326025.1 of Chrosomus eos. Taxonomy (NCBI): domain Eukaryota; kingdom Metazoa; phylum Chordata; class Actinopteri; order Cypriniformes; family Leuciscidae; genus Chrosomus; species Chrosomus eos. The sequence continues at coordinate 26,466 of JAZAVI010000482.1, forward strand.
CCCGCACACACAGAGTGAGTGCATTAACAGGAACTCTGTGTAATCCGAATGGCCGTAAACATGGGCAGTCAATGCGCAACAAAGGTTTCTGAATTTCACAAACGGTTTTATTTGTTGTTAAAACAGCCAACCTCACAACACGCTCTTCCCGGCATCACTGGACAGCATACGTACTAAAAAACTACATAGAAATAACATTACGTACAGCTAACATCTGCTACAGCCGCCTATGGGACCAACGCTACTTCCTTAGCAGCGAGGCACGCAGTAATGGCGGCGCTGCTTTACTTCCGTGTTTCGCCGGATTTGTGTATAACTAATGAACTTTTTAAGCTGCAAAGCCGAGACTCCTTCTCTATGTCATTATGACGTAATGACGCAAAGACATGCTCGAATTTCCTGTGGAAATCCACCAGTACCACTGGAATTAAAAACATTATTACAAGCTTACCGTTTTGAATCTAGCTACGGAAAGCAGAGTGTTTCGAACACTGGCTAGTTATGTACTTGCTCACAAATTTATTTTGGGGAATATTTAACCCATAAAAGTTACAGACAGCAGCTTTAACAAGGCTTCATATGCAAATGATATTCTTGTATCTGTTACGTGTGTCACAGTTATGTTCATCTCTCCTGTTGTTGTTCTTGTTTTCATCAGTCACATGTCTTCCTTGTTCAGTTTCCCCGCTCCTCGTTAGTCTTCAGTTGTAGCACCTGTGTCTAATCATCATCATTTACAACACCTGTCCTTCAATCTATCATCATCATCTGTGTTAGTATTTAAGTTCCCTCTGTTCATCTAGTCCTTGTTTGATCTACTTTGTGTGTGTGTGAGAGAACTCTCTACCCGTCTGCGCTTTATGATTTATGAAAGAAGTTAAAGTTTAATTTGGAAGTTCTGACTCTTCTGCTCATTCTGTCTGCGCCATACTGTTACAACGTGCATACAGTAGGTAGCCAACCAGAATGCCTATTACCGCCGCGACAACTGCCGCCTATCCACCTTTTTCCTGGTTAGCGAATTTACCCATGATTCATAGCGGGTTTGAACCGGAATCCGGTTGTCCTTTTCCGGTTCTAAGCTTTATGAAGATTGCGCCGCTTGCTCAGAACGCCGCAGTGATGTGCTGATTAGAAAATATGTGAAATAAATAAGTAGGGCTGCCCCTGCCCGTGCACGACTGAAGTTGGGTTGGAAGTTATGTATACTATATGGGAGAGAATACTAAACCATAATGAGCGTTTTCGTAATATTGCCTATTCTGCATCACAACGCGCTTGCCACAATAAAAAAACGGCAAAAGTAATGATTATGCATTAAACATTTGAATTGTGTTATTAATAACTAGTGTTTTCTGTAAGTATCGACTGCAAAGATAAATTTGATGATGCTGACTCGCCATCTTCGCAGTAGTGAACGCGCAAATGCACACTTCATACGAATTAACCATTATTTCATTATTTTCAATCATTTAATATTTCAACATAAAAACATGTTATATTTAAAACATTAATCTCTTAACATAATTTATACAAAAGCCATCTGTTATTTGGGTTTTGATCTTCTCTCAACAGAGAAAGAGCACATCCGGTATATTCCTGGCGGTCCTTGTGGGCTGTTCATCCTCAGCATTAAATGCAGGACAGTCTCAGACCGTCTAAATGTGCACGTCTACATCACACATGTTCCTGCCACAGTCTCAGCACGGAAATACTATAACTCTTCATTTTGGTAAAATACATTAATGCAATACAGTGAATGGCCCAGTTTAGTGTTAAGTGATTCATTTACACCAAAACAAAAGATTACATTTATGCCTTGATGTCCGCAAACATTACTCTTACATTTAATAATAAACTCAGATAAGCTCAGAGCCGACTGTCTGTCGACTTTTTCTGTAAGTTTATTTTTCATGAATTGAATGTGAGCAAAGGATTGTGGGTGATTGAAGGACGCGAAGGATACACTTGATGAGTCCTTCAAAATAATCTGTTAAATTGAGACGAGTTTGATGACGATGCAGATTTCTAAATGAGAAGAAACGGTAGAAAAACCACAGATTCCCCTTCATGAATCCTGCAAGATTCAGACTGACACCAGTTCATACAAGTTCATCTCAAATATGTGAACAGGCTTTGTTAACTCATGGTTTACTCGTGTAACAGTCTCTGCTGATTTAATGGCTCGCATAGTTTGCTGATTGGATGTTAAAGACACTAAAATATTATTTAATTCTTGAGAACATTCAATGACGACACCCTGTTCACTGTGAGTTTATAATGCACTACAAAGTCAAAACACAGCTAAGATTTCAATGAATTTTTATTGCTATCAGTTTTCATACTCATAATGTGTAGTTACTTTCCTTTGTTGGGTAATTTAGTCAGAGCGTCAGAGAACCAGAGAATCCACTGAAAACACCCGTGACCTTCACTGAACTGTTCAGAATATGGTCATTACTTTTGTTCATAAGAATTACAACAATCTAGAAACAAAATTTGTATTAACATTATTTCAACCCTTGTGATCTTACAAATGTGAAAAACTCATGCAAAGAAAATGTCATGCCACTCTTTATTTATCAAATAGAAAGCTTACAATTTGTTAACTTCAGCAAAAAAAAAACAGCAACTATGAAATAGTAATAAACAGCCCATTCTCACCCCAAGGCGTCATCTAACTGACGCCTTGGGAATCAGTTTGACCATGCTTCAATATTCGACGCGAAAGGTACCCTTTAGCGTCAGTTAGTTGACGCGATCCCAGGGCGGCATCTAACTGACGCGTTACCCTTAGCGTCAGTTAGATGACGCCCTTCTATCCAGACCTAAACCTACCCGCGTCATCTAACTGACGCGTTACCCTTAGCGTCAGTTAGATGACGCCCTGGGATCGCGTCAACTAACTGACGCTAAAGGGTACCTTTAGCGTCGAATATTGAAGCATGGTCAAAATTGTCAGTTAGATGACGCCTTGGGGTGAGAATGCGTTGTAATAAAAGTATATATGAGCAGTGTTGGGGAAAGTTACTTTGAAAAATTATGTATTACTATATAACATTACTCCCTTAAAAAGTTAAAAAGATTTAAAAAGTAAAATCCTTACATGGGCTTTTTTACAATTATTATTACAATATATATTTATTTATTTATTTTTTGGGCAAATGTAAAGGCCCTTTCACACAAAAATTTAAATAATAAGACTAAAGGAAATGCGAATCCACGTGTGTACAGTAGAGGACGCTCACACACACTTTCTGCTTTGCTGCAATTCAATTCTGCAGAAGAATAAGATTCAGGACAATAAAGTTTAACACTTTCTTCAGCAGTAATAACAACAAATCTAAAGTCATTTTTGCTTATGATGGTTTTACTGAATCATCGAAGGTCAGCAGAAAGTACAGTGGACAATAAAGTGAGATTAAATGCATAAAAATATTTGTTTCTCCAACTCAAGTTACTTGTAATGCATTACCCCAACACTGTGTGCTATGAGAAAAATCATCTTGTTTAGGGAAAAACACAGGCACTAATTGATAAGAAGTGTTAAAAATAAATGCTCATTACATAAAATGTTTTAGTATATTTAAAAAAAGTGTTAGTATATATTAAAGATAAATGTCCTCATATAATATGTGTGCAAATAATAAATGTCCTCATATAATATGTGTGCAGATAATAAATGTCCTTATATAATATGTGTGCAGATAATAAATGTCCTCATATAATGTGTGCAGATAATAAATGTCCTCATGTAATATGTGTGCAGATAATAAATGTCCTCATATAATATGTGTGCAGATAATAAATGTCCTCATATAATATGTGTGCAGATAATAAATGTCATCATATAATATGTGTGCAGATAATAAATGTCCTCATATAATATGTGTGCAGATAATAAATGTCCTCATATAATATGTGTGCAGATAATAAATGTCCTCATATAATATGTGTGCAGATAATAAATGTCCTCATATAATATGTGTGCAGATAATAAATGTCCTCATATAATATGTGTGCAGATAATAAATGTCCTCATATAATATGTGTGCAGATAATAAATGTCCTCATATAATATGTGTGCAGATAATAAATGTCCTCATATAATATGTGTGCAGATAATAAATGTCCTCATATAATATGTGTGCAGATAAAACAGTGCAGTTCTCAGTCATTAAAGCATGAGTATCAGCGGTTCAGATTAATTTCTTCTGCTGGTGTTTCTCTTCCGGCTGTTTTCTTCACTGCTCTCAGGGACCTTTGAAAAGAGAACGAGTTTGAGGAATTATTAATAACTTTTTACAAACTGTTCTGTTTTGCTGATGGAAATGTTAAAATGTCCAGTTTTCATAATGTTAGAGGAATGGTCGACCGATATGTGATTTTCAGGGCAGATGCCGATACCGATTATTACAGATCAAATAGACCGATAACCGATATTTTGAACCGATATATAGACATATATATATATATATATATATATATATATATATATATATATATATATATATATATATATATATATATATATATATATATATATATATATATATATATATATATATATATATGTCTGGTGTAAAACTGTAAATTTATGTCAAAATTAAGAATAACAAAGGGTTTTGACAAATACTTTCTTTAAATGATTTTAAACATATTTGAATCTGAGAACTGTTATTATTAATAATAATAATAACTTGTAAAAAGTGCAGGGAGCACTCAGCAGCATTCTTCTGTAAACATTTTGTAAAACTTAAACTATTTTAATGATTAAATAAAATTTTAGTAAAAAGCATTTCTAATTAATTAAAATCATCAAACTTATGAAATGTATTTACAGTTTAAAAAAAATGATATTTTTAGGGCCTTGTGAAAAACCAAACTTTTATTTTGACGGTTTGCTGTGGAGATTTATGACGTGGAGAGTTTCTGTGTGTTTATGACGATAACTTTTCTCAGTTGAAGCATTAACAAGCTCATGAAGTGACTAAGCGGCTCTGGAGATGATGTTTATGCAATCATGTCCTCATATAATGATGCGGCTGAGGCTAAAAACAGCGCAAGAGTCACGCGTGCTCCAGTGTGTGTGTGTGTGTGTGTTTGTCTGTGTGTGTGTGTGTGTGTGTGTGTGTGTGTGTGTGTGTGTGTGTGTGTGTGTGTGTGTGTGTGTGTGTGTGTGTGGTAAATGAAATCACGCGTCTGGTTCCTACAGAGGTGGCTGCGTTAGAGCCAAATATAGCGCATTTCAAAATAAAATGATTTTATCTGCAAATCGGTTTTGAAAATGGCCGATACCGATAACCATGAAAATGCTTAATATCATCGCCGATAATCGGTCGACCCATAATTATGATGTTCCTGAAACATTCTTTCAAACATCCGGACGCCTGCTGTTAACAAGCAGAATCACTGAAGGAAAGAGCACAACAACTGACTTCAACACAGTCTCAGATGAAATCAACTGAAGTGAAAAGAAGACATTAAATGTGAAGATCTCAGCAGAGGAGGATTAAACTACTCCACAAACAGCATTACAGCTTCACTTATTACTAACCACACTGACTTTATTTCTGTCAGACGTCCACTGAAGATCTAATGAGAATTATCAGAGCTTTAGATGTTGATGATTTATTGTGTCATTTGAACTCATCATTATGGTGATCAGTGTTTCTTTAGTTCGGCTCTTGACTTTTGTTAGTTTATTTTGCTTTCAGCAATTGCAGTATGAAAAACTATTCTGCATTGATAAAGAGATTTATGAATAGGCTCAACATGTCTTCTCAATGAGTCAAATTACTGCATTATAGTTATTTAAATAACTGCTTTAAATAATTACAATTGAGACATTAATGAAAAATGTAATAAATTCATCTGTTGATAAGCTCTTGTGTAATAGTTGAGAAACACTTAGACATCAACAGTCATCATACACACCTCAACAACGGCAACAATCAAAACATTTATAAAATATAGTAAAATAATTCAGCTGCATAATTTATTCACGTCACAATGCATGCTGGGATCCATTAATGAGTTTTGTCTGCTGGCATGATGTCACCATTGTTTTGTTTCTGATTGTTGATGTCTGTGAGTGTAGAAATGACACTTGCTAAAAACTTCTTGCTCACAAGAGTTCATTTTTCAGAAATTCTGACTTGTGTATAGATTATTACATGGTCTGAAGCGCATGTCAAGAGAAATGGACTGTTCTCTTTTAAACCCTGTTCCTGAGGCCCAACACTGCACATTTACATGTATTTGTCTGACAGACTCATTTCAGATCTTTAGGCGTTTCTCAATACCACATCTGCAAAGTTCAGACTCGCCAAGATCGGGAGGATGAAAGTCTGTTAAATCTGCGAATGAAACCGCAGCGTACTTGATAACGTCACTCAGCTCGCGCCGGCTACTCTGGTTATCTCGGTGTGTAGACTATATTCTAGCCAACAATAAAACAAAATGATATAAAACTTCACTCTGCCTCTTTTCGTTTTCATTTGAAAAAAATCTTAAAAATTGATAGCCACACAAATGTGGTTCAGGCAACGTGTACATTATTATCTTCATTGCTATAGAAATATAAAACAATCCTCCCTATATTCATTGGGAGAGAGAGAGAGAGAGAGAGAGAGAGAGAGAGAGAGAGAGAGAGAGAGAGAGAGAGAGAGAGAGAGAGAGAGAGAGAGAGAGAGAGAGGCAAGCCTCTACAAAACCACAACACCAGAAGATCAAGATAAGAAACCTGACATTCTCAGAGAAGAAAACATGGTAACGCTTCCTTTTACAGTCGAGTTACCCATGTAAATACTATGTACTTATTTTAGTAACTACAATTACTGGGTGATAACTAGTACTAACCCTGAACCTACCCCTGTTCCATGTACTTACCTTATATTAGCCAGTACTTTCTTGGTAAGTACTGTACTGTAAAAGGAAGCGTTACCGAACACATATACTGAACAAAGACTAAAGTGAAGAGTAAGCTTTAAAGGGCACCTATTATGGAATTTTGAAGATTACCTTTCATGTAGTGTGTAACATAGATCTAAGTGAACGAAAACATCCTGCAAAGTTTTAAATATGAAAGTTCACCGTATACAAAGTTGACACCAGTGAAACTTGACAACATCATGGCGATGAGACGCTGTTCTGAAGTGCGAATCAAAAGCTAACTTTTTTTTTCACTGTCAAGGGACGAGCATGTGAAGAATCAGTGGCTAGAGTTTATATGTACAAGTATAGCCGAACCTTGTGCTGTGATCACGTCATTTTAATGACATTCCTTTACAAACATAAATGCTTTCAAGTGTGGATTCGCGAGTCGGTTGATACTGAAGGAAGGTTTAGTACCAGTTTATTTGGATCAGCTTCATCCTCCGAATCACAACCTGTAAGTATTATTAATAATTGTTGCTTTTATGTGTTTTGTAGCATGCTCAATAAGTGTGTGTGTGTGTTGTGTACGTAGCTCAGCGCAGCTTCTAGGTCTCCAATATCAATATTTTTGAAATATGTGAAATGTTTGTCGTTGTTATTGGATTTGTCATAAAGAATAGTGCGTTGTAATACTGCAGTGCTTTATCAATATGTTTATGCGTATCAATGTGTGACGGTGGAGGAGAGAGAACGATCAAGAGGGAGATTTGAAGAAAGACTGCAGAAATAGAGATGAGACACAATACAAAAGAGAAACACTCAGAAGAATATCTCTGGAAAATGAAGGGTTATGATCAGGCTGGAGAGAGAGAATCGGGAATGCCTGAATACAGACAGACGTTGCTTTGATTCGCTCCACACGTGAGTAACTCTGGCTTTGATTCGCTCCACACGTGAGTAACTCTGGCTTTGATTCGCTCCACACGTGAGTAACTCTGGCTTTGATTCGCTCCACACGTGAGTAACACTGGCTTTGATTCGCTCCACACGTGAGTAACACTGGCTGTGATTCGCTCCACACGTGAGTAACTCTGGCTGTGATTCGCTCCACACGTGAGTAACACTGGCATTGATTCGCTCCACACGTGAGTAACACTGGCTTTGATTCGCTCCACACGTGAGTAACTCTGGCTGTGATTCGCTCCACACGTGAGTAACACTGGCTTTGATTCGCTCCACACGTGAGTAACACTGGCTTTGATTCACTCCACACGTGAGTAACTCTGGCTGTGATTCGCTCCACACGTGAGTAACACTGGCTGTGATTCGCTCCACACGTGAGTAACACTGGCTTTGATTCGCTCCACACGTGAGTAACACTGGCTTTGATTCGCTCCACAAGTGAGTAACACTGGCTTTGATTCGCTCCACACGTGAGTAACACTGGCTTTGATTCGCTCCACACGTGAGTAACACTGGCTGTGATTCGCTCCACACGTGAGTAACACTGGCTTTGATTCGCTCCACACGTGAGTAACACTGGCTTTGATTCGCTCCACAAGTGAGTAACACTGGCTTTGATTCGCTCCACACGTGAGTAACACTGGCTTTGATTCGCTCCACACGTGAGTAACACTGGCTTTGATTCGCTCCACACGTGAGTAACACTGGCTTTGATTCACTCCACACGTGAGTAACTCTGGCTGTGATTCGCTCCACACGTGAGTAACACTGGCTGTGATTCGCTCCACACGTGAGTAACACTGGCTTTGATTCGCTCCACACGTGAGTAACACTGGCTTTGATTCGCTCCACAAGTGAGTAACACTGGCTTTGATTCGCTCCACACGTGAGTAACACTGGCTTTGATTCGCTCCACACGTGAGTAACACTGGCTTTGATTCGCTCCACACGTGAGTAACACTGGCTTTGATTCGCTCCACACGTGAGTAACACTGGCTTTGATTCGCTCCACACGTGAGTAACTCTGGCTTTGATTCGCTCCACACGTGAGTAACACTGACTTTGATTCGCTCCACACGTGAGTAACACTGGCTTTGATTCGCTCCACACGTGAGTAACACTGGCTTTGATTCGCTCCACACGTGAGTAACACTGGCTTTGATTCGCTCCACACGTGAGTAACACTGGCTTTGATTCGCTCCACAAGTGAGTAACACTGGCTTTGATTCGCTCCACACGTGAGTAACACTGGCTTTGATTCGCTCCACACGTGAGTAACACTGGCTTTGATTCGCTCCACACGTGAGTAACACTGGCTTTGATTCGCTCCACACGTGAGTAACACTGGCTTTGATTCGCTCCACACGTGAGTAACACTGGCTTTGATTCGCTCCACACGTGAGTAACACTGGCTTTGATTCGCTCCACACGTGAGTAACACTGGCTTTGATTCGCTCCACAAGTGAGTAACACTGGCTTTGATTCGCTCCACACGTGAGTAACTCTGGCTTTGATTCGCTCCACACGTGAGTAACACTGGCTGTGATTCGCTCCACACGTGAGTAACACTGGCTTTGATTCGCTCCACACGTGAGTAACACTGGCTTTGATTCGCTCCACACGTGAGTAACTCTGGCTTTGATTCGCTCCACACGTGAGTAACACTGGCTGTGATTCGCTCCACACGTGAGTAACACTGGCTTTGATTCGCTCCACACGTGAGTAACACTGGCTTTGATTCGCTCCACACGTGAGTAAGACTGGCTTTGATTCGCCCCACACGTGAGTAACTCTGGCTTTGATTCGCTCCACACGTGAGAAACACTGGCTTTGATTCACTCCACACGTGAGTAACTCTGGCTTTGATTCGCTCCACACGTGAGTAACACTGGCTTTGATTCGCTCCACACGTGAGTAACACTGGCTGTGATTCGCTCCACACGTGAGTAACTCTGGCTTTGATTCGCTCCACACGTGAGTAACACTGGCTTTGATTCGCTCCACACGTGAGTAACACTGGCTTTGATTCGCTCCACACGTGAGTAACTCTGGCTTTGATTCGCTCCACACGTGAGTAACACTGGCTGTGATTCGCTCCACACGTGAGTAACACTGGCTTTGATTCGCTCCACACGTGAGTAACACTGGCTTTGATTCGCTCCACACGTGAGTAATACTGGCTTTGATTCGCCCCACACGTGAGTAACTCTGGCTTTGATTCGCTCCACACGTGAGAAACACTGGCTTTGATTCGCTCCACACGTGAGTAACTCTGGCTTTGATTCGCTCCACACGTGAGTAACACTGGCTTTGATTCGCTCCACACGTGAGTAACACTGGCTGTGATTCGCTCCACACGTGAGTAACTCTGGCTGTGATTCGCTCCACACGTGAGTAACACTGGCTGTGATTCGCTCCACACGTGAGTAACACTGGCTTTGATTCGCTCCACACGTGAGTAACACTGGCTTTGATTCGCTCCACACGTGAGTAACTCTGGCTGTGATTCACTCCACACGTGAGTAACACTGGCTTTGATTCGCTCCACACGTGAGTAACACTGGCTTTGATTCGCTCCACACGTGAGTAACACTGGCTGTGATTCGCTCCACACGTGAGTAACTCTGGCTTTGATTCGCTCCACACGTGAGTAACACTGGCTTTGATTCGCTCCACACGTGAGTAACACTGGCTTTGATTCGCTCCACACGTGAGTAACTCTGGCTGTGATTCGCTCCACACGTGAGTAACACTGGCTTTGATTCGCTCCACACGTGAGTAACTCTGGCTTTGATTCGCTTTATTTTTCATGAAGCATTATTGTGTTGCTCTTCTGCTATGATAAACTGACATCTACTCTTGTATTGCCTAAAACATCCGAAATCAAATGAGACATCCAAGATGATATCCTCGGCCTAATCATGATCTGGCTAAATGGGTTCTTCGAACTCCAGCCAGTTAGTGCATTGTTAGTGCACTTGACTCGCTGTGTGTGTATATATACTCGCTCGCTGTGTGTACACTATATCCCTCTAGGGTTCTTCATTTTGCAGTCACACTCAGGACCTTCGCGGTCAAAAGTGACCGGACCCCTGAAATCAATGTTTATTTTTTTTCAGTAAAATCAATGAAATTTATTTTTGTTCAATAATATTTTTTCTTTCTTTGTTTTGAGAGAATTTTATGAAAATAATTAATATTTATGCAATAATTATGATCAATTTTTTCCCATTGAATATAATAGAAAATATATATATATATATATATATATATATATTATTTTTATTAATTTTTAGTTAATGCTGTATTTCAGGTTAAAGTGGATCCTTGGCCTATAGAAAACATTTTTTATAATCACATTGGAGCCATCTGGTGGATGTAGTGTGTATAATTATTATGCAATATCATATTTTGACCACTAGATGGATTTACAGCCACTGTAGAAAGGCTTGTGAATTCTAGTTGTTTTTGCACATATTTGCCTATTTTTTTCAGGTTGTGGATTTTAATTTATAATAAGTGATTCTCAAAGACTATTTTTGTCAAGTTTTTTGTTTGTTTGGTTGTTTTATTTTATTTTTAAAAAATAAAAATTCTATTCTTTTCGCATATACATGAAAATCACTATTGTTACGTTCCGTGGTTGTGTTATGGCAGTTCTGGTGTTTTGTGTGTTTTCTCTTTTTTTCTCTCTCTCTCTGTAACTCTGCAGCTCTACCAGGTGGGGGAGAGAGAGAGATGATTGATCGCACCTGCTGCTCGTTGTACCAGAGACGCTACACATTGAAAAGAGCCTTCGGAGGACATTCAAACTGAAGCTTGCCTTCCAGAGTGTTGTGACTGTCTCTCACTTGTTGGTCTACTTGTGTTGCGTTGTATAACATTACGACTTCTTATTGTTCACCAAGCTAAGGCTTATTGTAGCCCACTACCACTTCTTTTTGTTTGTTGTTGTTACTTTATTTTTGTATACCAAACGGTCTGGAAGCTGTAGGGAGGTGGGTGCCTTTTTTTTATTTTTGTAATACCTTTTCTCTTGTTTTTGGCTAGTTAGGGAGTTAGTGTAACTTTCTGTTGTTTATTTGTTTACTTTTGGCAGACTAAAAAGTTTTACTCCCCAACTAGTCAGAGGGTACTTGTGTTTGTTATTTTGGCTTTACCCCCTCCTGAGGTAATTAGTTTTTTTTCTTTGTTTAATTTTGTCAATTATACTTATATATTCTGTTAATAAATTTTGAGCTACAATTTGATGTGTCTCTCGTACGAGGCTGGGAACGGGCTCAGGCACATTTATTTTCTTTTTACTGTCTACTCCCTTAAACCTAGACAAACATTACATCTGGGACGTAACAGTGAAAATTGGGGGCTCGTCCGGGATCTATCTATATAAAGATAGAACTAAAAATTAATCCGCTTTTGTTTTTTTGTTTTTCTTGATGGTTGGAGTGGTTGTACTCTAAGGGATGGAGTTTGATTTGATTGGGTTTACCCTTGCTCCAACGGTAGAAGTTTTTGATCGTTGTCGTAAGAAAGACTTAGTGTTGATTGCTGAGTTCTATAATATTTCTGTGTCTAAAGACATGACAAAGGCAGTTTTAAAGGATCAGCTGTACAGTGAATTGGCCAGCACTGGTATTTTACCAGCTGATTTGCAGGCTGATGAAGAAGAAGAGGAGGAAGAAGAGGAAGAGGAAGAGAAGGAGGAAGAAAATGTTTTATCTGAAACTAGTCCTATGGCTGTTAATTCTAGAATGGATCCTTTACTAGAGATTAAATTAAAAGAGCTCGAGTTGGCCATTAAAAAGCAGGAGCATGAGACTCAAGTTGTTCAACTCCGTGCTATTGAAGTAAAGGCTCACAGGGATATCAAACTGCGAAGCTTACAGTTAGAAGCAGAGTCTGAACGCCGTAAGCCTGTGCCGCTTCCTCGAGCCAGACCTTCCTCACCTGTTTTAGCTGGTGTTCCAGTGCAGAATAGCACAGTTAATTTTGATACTGTGAATGATGCTCAGAGTAACTTTGATGTAACAAAGTATATCAGACTGGTACCCCCATTTCGAGAAGCTGAGGTGGATGCTTACTTCATAGCCTTTGAGCGCATTGCTTCAAAGCTAGGATGGCCAAAAGATATGTGGGGCTTACTGCTTCAATGTAACTTTGTGGGTAAAGCCCAGGAGGTATGCTCTGCCTTGCCAATTGAACAGTCCTTGGATTATGACACCATAAAAGCTACAGTGTTGCGTGCCTACGAATTGGTCCCCGAAGCATATCGTCAGCGTTTTCGAGGTACAGCAAAAACCGCTAGACAAACATTTGTCGAGTTTGCAAGGGAAAAGAGAGCCCTGTTTGAGAAATGGTGTTTTGCTAGTAAGGTTACCAGTTTTGAACAACTGCAAGAACTCATCTTGCTTGAGGAGTTTAAAAACTGTGTTCCTGAGAACATTGCAGTTCATATGAATGAGCAAAAAACAAGTTCACTATCTGAAGCTGCAGTGGTAGCTGATGAGTTTGCACTTACACACAGGTCAGTTTTTCCTTTTGCACGACAGAGTAGACGCCAGAGTTTTGGGAATGACCAGACAGGGAGAATGATGTCACCTGTTCTTTCCTCTGAGAAAAGTGAGAGAGAGAAGCCTGTGCTGAAACGCTCTGACCGTAAACGTGTCTGTTTTTATTGCTTAGATCCAGGTCACATAATCAATGACTGCAAAGCATGGAAACAGAAGACTGCTGCTGAAAAATCCAAGAGTGTAGCTTTTGCTCAAGCTGGTTCCATCCCCGACAACTGGTTTCCACAGCTCCAGGATTCTGGTTACCAACCTTTCTTATTAACTGGTTATGTGTCTCTTTCAGCTGTCTTACCTGGCCGACCTGTATCCATTCTACGAGATACGGGGGCAGCACAATCCTTTATTCTGGCTGACACTTTACCTTTCTCATCCGAAACATATTCTGGTACAGATGTATTGGTTCGTGGGATCGAACTAGGCTGTGTTAAGGTACCATTGCATACGGTCTACTTGGAGTCTGATTTGGTCACAGGTCCCGCTCAGATTGGAGTGAGAACTGAACTGCCGGTGGAGGGCGTAAGTCTCATCCTTGGGAATGACTTGGCTGGAGGTAAAGTCTTCCCTAACCCAGTAGTAGTGGATAAGCCTGATGTGTCAGGACAACCAGATGTTGCTGCTGTTTTCCCTGCTGCTTTCCCTGCCTGCGCTGTTACTCGAGCACAAGCTCGAAAGTGGGATGATGTTGTGAACCTCACTAATTCCTTTTTGAACCCTGTGTCAGATGTTGCAGAGTGCACACTGTTCATGAAACCCGAATTATCTTCCGCTGATGAAAATGCTGACCCTGTTTCAGCCTCAACTTCCTTAGAAGCTGGGAAGGAAAGTCTGATTGCTGCTCAAAAGGCTGATCAATCTCTGTCATTCTGTCTAGATGCAGCTGTCACTGTGGAAAGAGCCCTGGTGGTCCAGTTACTTACTATTGGGAGGATGGTATTCTCATGAGACGCTGGCGACCGCAACAGGATGGGGATGTGTTAGCGGTACATCAACTTGTCCTACCTTCTGCCTACCGCCCTCAGATCCTGAAACTGGCACATGAGCACCCTCTGTCTGGTCACCTTGGTATCACTAAAACATATAAACGCATCTTAAAGTACTTCTTCTGGCCCGGAATGAGGAACGGTGTTGTGAAGTACTGTCGAACTTGCCATGAATGTCAAATTTCGGGTAAGCCTAACCAGACTGTTCCCTCTGCTCCTCTTCGTCCCATACCAGTAATGAGTGAGCCATTTGAACGCTTGATTTTGGACTGTGTTGGACCCTTGCCTAAGTCAAAATCTGGACACCAGTATATCTTGACTTTGATGTGTGTTGCCACACGATTCCCAGAGGCAATTCCCTTGCGTTCTCTGAAAGCTAATGTAATAGTCAAAGAGATCATCAAGTTCTGTTCAACGTTTGGTTTACCGAAGATCATTCAAACTGATCAGGGCTCTAACTTCACCTCAAAGCTGTTTGCTCAGGTTTTGAAAGAGTTAAAAGTTTCTCACCAAATGTCTAGCGCATATCACCCAGAGTCACAAGGGGCATTAGAACGATTCCACCAGACTCTTAAGTCTATGCTTCGTACATACTGTGTGAGTACTGGTAAAGACTGGGTAGAGGGTTTACCTTTGCTGCTGTTTGCTGTCAGAGAAACTGTCCAAGAGTCATTAGGATTTAGTCCGTCCGAACTAGTGTTTGGTCACACAGTTCGTGGACCACTAAAGCTTCTTCGTGAAGAACTCATGTCAAAAACCCCACAGGCTACCAACCTCTTGGATTACGTCAGTAATTTCCGGGAACGACTGCATAGAGTGTGTGACATTGCTAAAGCTCATCTCTCGAGTACCCAATCCAAAATGAAGACACGGTTTGATAAGAAGACTACCAAGCGTAGTTTCGAGCCTGGTGATCAAGTGCTTGTCTTACTTCCTGTTCCTTCCTCGGCACTACATGCTAGGTTTGCTGGTCCCTACAGTGTTGAGAAAAAGTTGAGTGAGACTGACTATGTAATTTCTACTCCAGATCGTAGGAAAAAGAGTAGAGTTTGCCACATTAACATGTTAAAGTCTTATGTAGGTAAGTGTGGGGTAGTAACTACATCCAATAGGGAAGACAAGCCTGCTGTGGTGTTGCCGGTTGCGTTTTGCTCTTCTGTTGATGATGCGGATGTGGGTGAATTACCTGTTGAACGTTTTCAAAATTCAACTGTGTTAAGCCAACTTGATGACTACCTTGCATACTTGCCTAAGGGTCAAAAAGAAGCTCTTATGCAGTTGATTAATAAGTACCCCATGCTCTTTTCAGATGTTCCTGGTAGAACCTCTATGGTCGAACATGACATAGATGTAGGTAACAGCCCCCCATAAAGCAGCATAAAGAAACGTGAAGTGATGAGAAAGGAAGTGGAGTATCTTTTAAGACATGGTCTTGCCACACCTAGCCATAGTCCTTGGAGTTCTCCTTGTTTGTTAGTGCCTAAACAAGACTCGACTTTTCGTTTCTGCACTGATTATCGCAAGATAAATAGTGTGACAAAACCAGATTCCTTTCCTCTGCCTAGGATGGAGGACTGTGTTGACCGGATTGGTAGTGCACACTTTGTGACGAAGCTTGACCTACTGAAAGGTTATTGGCAAGTGCCATTAACTGCCCGTGCATCTGAGATCTCTGCCTTTGTGACCCCTGACAACCTGCTGCAATACTCTGTTATGGCCTTCGGGATGCGCAATGCTCCTGCAACATTCCAAAGGTTGATGCATCGAGTGTTGTCAGGAATTCCTGACTGTGAAGTATACTTGGATGATGTTGTAGTTTACTCCCACACTTGGGAAG
Source organism: Chrosomus eos (assembly GCA_036326025.1). Taxonomy (NCBI): domain Eukaryota; kingdom Metazoa; phylum Chordata; class Actinopteri; order Cypriniformes; family Leuciscidae; genus Chrosomus; species Chrosomus eos. The sequence continues at coordinate 42,695 of JAZAVI010000482.1, forward strand.
AACATCTAAGTACCCTTGATAAAGTTTTCAATGCATTAGCTAGTGCATCACTGACCCTTAACCTGCTTAAATGTGAGTTTGCCAAAGCAGTTGTTACCTATTTAGGTAAAAAGGTAGGCCAGGGTCAAGTAAAACCAGTGGAAACTAAGGTAGCAGCTATCCTAGACTTTCCTCCTCCCCGCAATAAGAGAGAATTGCGGCGTTTTCTCGGAATGGTAGGATACTATCGAAGCTTCTGTAAGAATTTTGCTACAGTGGTAACTCCTTTGACTGACCTGCTTAGTACTGCCAAGAAGTTTTTTTGGTCCACTGAATGTGAATCTGCTTTTAATGCTGCTAAAGATCTGTTGAGTAGTGCACCTGTACTTTCTGCTCCCTGTTTCACTCTCCCGTTTAAGCTGCAGGTAGATGCCAGTTACTCAGGTGCTGGGGCCGTGTTACTGCAGGAGGATACTTATGGCATTGAGCATCCTGTGAGTTACTTCTCTAAAAAGTTCACCAACACTCAGCAACGGTATAGTACTATTGAGAAGGAGGCCCTAGCTTTGGTATTAGCTTTACAGCACTTCGAAATTTATCTTGGTGGTAGTCACTCCGTCACGGTCTATACCGACCATAATCCTCTTGTATTTTTGGATCGGATGCGAAATTCAAATCAACGCCTGATGAGGTGGTCACTGGTTATTCAAGAATACAACTTGAATATCCAGTATTGTAAAGGTTCTGAAAATACTGTAGCTGATGCCCTTTCAAGAGTATATACTCAAGAGTGAAAAAAATATTTGTGATTCATTTTCAAGACATGGGTTGATGTCTGAAAACTTATGGGTGGGGGTGTTACGTTCCGTGGTTGTGTTATGGCAGTTCTGGTGTTTTGTGTGTTTTCTCTTTTTTTCTCTCTCTCTCTGTAACTCTGCAGCTCTACCAGGTGGGGGAGAGAGAGAGATGATTGATCGCACCTGCTGCTCGTTGTACCAGAGACGCTACACATTGAAAAGAGCCTTCGGAGGACATTCAAACTGAAGCTTGCCTTCCAGAGTGTTGTGACTGTCTCTCACTTGTTGGTCTACTTGTGTTGCGTTGTATAACATTACGACTTCTTATTGTTCACCAAGCTAAGGCTTATTGTAGCCCACTACCACTTCTTTTTGTTTGTTGTTGTTACTTTATTTTTGTATACCAAACGGTCTGGAAGCTGTAGGGAGGTGGGTGCCTTTTTTTTATTTTTGTAATACCTTTTCTCCTGTTTTTGGCTAGTTAGGGAGTTAGTGTAACTTTCTGTTGTTTATTTGTTTACTTTTGGCAGACTAAAAAGTTTTACTCCCCAACTAGTCAGAGGGTACTTGTGTTTGTTATTTTGGCTTTACCCCCTCCTGAGGTAATTAGTTTTTTTTCTTTGTTTAATTTTGTCAATTATACTTATATATTCTGTTAATAAATTTTGAGCTACAATTTGATGTGTCTCTCGTACGAGGCTGGGAACGGGCTCAGGCACATTTATTTTCTTTTTACTGTCTACTCCCTTAAACCTAGACAAACATTACATCTGGGACGTAACACTATCCAAACTTAAATGGTTGTAATTCAAGAATGCTTTGGAATATAGACCTATGGTTGGTCTTGTTTTAAAGAAGACATTTGCCAGAATATTGTAGAATTGAAATAAATTATGAAAGTGAAACAGAAAAAAAGTTATGTAAGTTTGAGTTAATGAAAATGAACAATGTAAAAATTTAATTATTCACATTTTATATAAAATATATATATATTACAAAATATATTTTACTCTAAAACTGCAAGAAAATGAAAGCCAAAAATCTTAAGAAGTTGTGTTCCAAATTTTAGGTTGATATCTCAAAAAATAAGCTTTCAGTCAAGATTTTTTGGCGCATACCAAACTTTTTCACTAGATGGAAAGCCAAGCTTCCTTACTGACCATATAAGGGCGCCTCCATTTTCATATATGTTTTGAGTGATCTGAACCATGTATTTCCATAATTTTCATACAATTTATGAAGCAGACATCCTATTCAGAAGTAGTATGGGTGGTTTGGCAGTATTTGTTTGAATTCAACCTCTAATAAACGCATAAAAAGAGTACATATTGCTGCAATAGGCCTGGAGGTTACTAAGAATTCCATCGTTTGATCTTACACTGTGTGTGTGTGTGTGTGTGTGTGTGTGTGTGTGTGTGTGTGTGTGTGTGTGTGTGTGTGTGTGTGTGAGTGTGTGTGTGTTCGAGAGAGAGAGACATAGTGTGTGACCTTTGCATTTTGGACCCAATGTCTCCCCTTTATTTGATTCATTGATTTTATTTCACATATTCTCACATTTCTCTGTTACAGTTTCACCAGTCTCATATTTCCCTGTGTGTGTGTGTGTGTGTGTGTGTGTGTGTGTGTGTGTGTGTGTGTGTGTGTGTGTGTGTGTGTGTGTGTGTGTGTGTGTGTCTATTTTGCAACCTTGATTGTTTACAGTCTCATGCGTTCATTGCTGTGCGCTTTATTTCTTACATTGATGAATAATTGCTTTTATTTCACACGTTTCACAAAATTAGCTTTTGCAATGACACACATTCATTTGTGTACATGCATGTGTTTTTGTGTGTATAAGTGTGTGTGTGTGTGAGTGTATTTGTCTGTTTTGCACTCTTGATGTTTTAGAGATTCCCCCTTCACTGTTGTGTGCTTTTTTCCTGCATCGTGGCTGTTTTGTAGATTGTACGCACAAATAAACTCTGTATTTTCATATTTTTGCCAATTTTCCATTCATTTCCTATGGCCGGTCATTTTTGACCCGAAGACCCCAAGTGTGACTAAAATTTTTTACGACCACTTAGACTTTTCAAATCCTGTCCCCAATTGTTTTGTGTGTTCGTATACCAAGTACCATAAAAGTCACCAAGTTTCGTACCATTCCGATGAAGCTACGATTTTTAATAATTTTTTATTTAAAAAATTCCGGTCAGAAACGACCGAAGTACCCCAGAGGGATATATATATATATATACACCGCAGGGCTGTTAGGATTGGAGAGTGAGTTTTGGAGGCGGAGCAATGAAGAAGGGGTGTGTTTGTTTGGGTTGATTTCAAATATCAACATTGGCCAACAGCATATTTCAAAAACGGCTTACCCTTTATCATCGTCACTAATGCTCACTGACATTTTTAAGCCAAAGTTAGTGATCCTTAATAAATTGAGGAGAAAAGTTCATGCTGATGATAATTTATAGTTTTAAGATCATAATGAACCTAATCCTCACAAATAACTGAACTGAATCTCGAAAACAGATTTATATTCTACATGAAAGTGCAAAATGTGAACTTCTTGTCAGTTACTGTAAAATCCTTGTGACAAAATATCTTACGTGTTTTATTGTTTGTGACCTTTCTTCCTTAAAACTTGAGCATAAGTCGCATCAGCGACTCCAGCATCAGCACCTGAAGAACACAAATGTTATAAGATGTGACTTTATGAATCATTCTGATCTGTTGATGTTTACTAGTTCACTTTAACAGTGATGAAGCTTGACGATGGAGCGTTTACCTTTGCTCTTGCTTTTCTTTTTGTCCGGTATATTGATCTGTGCGTAAGTCAAATCACTGGGACCTGCAGTATTAATATCTAATACAGAACAGAAAATAAATCAGATTATTCAGAACATGCTGCACAAATAATATTGTACTTCAGGACAAACAGGATCTCACCTTTACTTTTGCATTTCTTTCCTTTTGTTCCGACTTCTGAGTACATCACATTATTTGACTTTGCCATGGTATCGTCTAGAAAAATATAATTAGTCAATTAGAAAGAAATATATATTTTTATTTATTTGTATTATAACTAAAATTGCATAAATGTTATTGGTTAATGACTCTATTGAAGAGGGTTTTTAACCTTTATCCGCGGATTTGTTTTTCTTAACAGTGACCTCTGAATATGTGACGTCTGGAAAAAACACAAGGAACAAGTCAATCACGGATTTAATGAGTTTTGTTGATTTTTTCATGATGCATGTGTAGATTTTTTTCTAAGCATTTTTAAGACTCAACCTTTAATTCCACGATTCACTGGAGTCACATCATTATAAATGTGATCAGAATCTGCTGGACAGCAAACAAGGAAAAAGTTTAAAAGCAAGGCCGTCTAAAAAGGGGGGAAACCATTAATAAATAAATGTAAATGATGAGTTATTGCTCTGACCAGACTGCAGAGGAGAGTTTAACGCTTGAGATTCTCCTGATGGATTCGGGACTGATGTCTGTTGAATGTTACGCCGCTGATCTATAATAGACACAAAGATCATTATAGTGACTGTAAGAGTTTTGTCACTCACATATTTTCTGATTACATGCATTAACTGCTCATTTATTAATAAACATGCAGTGACTGTCTAGGCTTCAGAAACTGTATCTTCCATTTGTTGCTGTTCATGTGGTTTAATAATTCATAACCAGTGATGAACTGCTCCACACCTTTCTTGTGTTTGTGTCTCCACAGCAGAACCAGTGAGATGAAGATCAACAAGCAAACACTCAATCCTACAGACACACCAACGGCCAGATGAGAAGATGAAGATGAAGCTGAAGAACATGACAAACACACAGATCTGTCCGTGAGTGACGTGATACTGTATGATAATATTACAATAATATAATCACTGATTATTCAGAGACCTCTGACTGAGATCCAGCTGTGGAGTGACTGTCCTCTCTCTGTTTTACAGGAGTAGAAACCCTCATGTGACTTTGAGACAGTAGTGATGCTCATCTCTCCTGTCGTCTGATTCTGGATCAGTGATCCGTCTTTATAGAAATCAGCGCTGAGGATCGGGGAGTTTGTAGATCGATGTAAACAGTGTAGAGTCAGAGTCTCTCTCTCAATCACAGGATCAACAGAACTCTCCAGAATCACCTCACCGTCTACAAACACAAGAAATGTGTGTTTAATACTGTAAATACTGTAGTAATAATATAGCTAAACAAATCATAAGAAAAATACTGATATTTTGAATTGTACTTTATACCTCTCAAGCTTTTTATGCTAGTGTTGTGTAGTCTAACCCGATCTCATGAGAAAATGCAAATATTTTATGAGTAGATGATTGTTTTGTTTGGATGTCTTATTGGTTATTCACTGTCACGGGCACTGTGTCATGGGCAGAGCTGATCACTTCTGCTCTCTTTAATATTTCCTATATGGTGGATTGTTAGAGAGGGATGGAAGAGGCGAGTAGCAGGAGCAAACTTTCTTTTGACAGTATTGCATCAGTTTGAATGTTGTATTCATAGTTCATAAAGACACAGAGGGACTGATAGTGATCAAGGCCTGTAAGATGTGTGAACTCTGGGGGTCTATGAATCGTCACACCTTTAGTAGGCCAACAATAGGGGATGTTTTAACTCTCTGATTGGTCAGTTTGAATGTCTCACATTTGGGTTTTAGTCACATGGTCAGGGAAAGGATAAAAGAAGATTGTAAATGTTTCGCTCTCTCGCTCTCGCTCGCTCTCTCTCATATAGTAGCTTATTGTCCGAATTCCAAATTCCTCCAGGAGGCGGGACAAAACACTTGAGTTTAAAAACCTTTGACCAGACTAGAAGATAGAACTTTAATAGAATAATGCGCTAGAAGAATCATGCCAGAGGAATGCTGCTGTAGGGAGAGCCGACAGAGTTAAAGCAGAACTTGGTAACTTTTTTAACTTAATAAAGCTGTCTAGAAATCATTTGGATGGTTAAACAACCTGTTCTGGTGATATTGGTGACTCTCCTAGCTCCCCCCAGCGTTCCCAGGCGGAAAACCAACCTTGCAACATGGGGACTACCGTCCCGGCAAAATGAAAATAGGAAGTCTCGTGAGAAGCGAGACGAGAACGAGAACGAGCGAGAAACACAAACTGCTTTACGGGTTGACAACAGAATACAAAATGTACATAATAATAATAATTAATAATCATTCATTACATTTATATAGCGCTTTTCTGGACACTCAAAGCGCTTTACATAGAAGGGGGGGAATCTCCTCAACCACCACAAGTGTGCAGCTCCACCTGGATGATGCGACGGCAGCCATATTGCGCCAGAACGCTCACCACACACCAGCTTACTGGTGGAGAGGAGACAGTGATGAAGCCAATCAGTGTATAGGGATGATTAGGAGGCCATGATGGACAGAGGACAAGGGGCAAATTTGGCCAGGATGCCGGGGTTACACCCCTACTCTTTCGAAAGACATCCTGGGATTTTTTATGACCACAGAGAGTCAGGGCCTCGGTTTAACGTCTCATCCGAAGGACGGTGCTCTTTGACAGTATAGTGTCTGTGATGGATTTTCTTTCCCTAAAATCTGACTATCCGCTTTCTTAAATGCTCACTCTGTAATACTCCAGCTCCCTGCGTCTACAATCGACAACCGCTGAGTTTTCCTAATCCTACTCTACTCAAGCTCTCTTGCGTCTACAGTCGACATCTTAGCTTCGAGTTTTCTGAACTACTCTACTCAAGCTCTCTTGCGTCTACAGTCGACATCTTAGCTTCGAGTTTCTCTTACCCTAACTTCCCCAGCTGCGCAGCTTTTAAATGACAGACAGACTTCAGTAATTATCCCTCAAATGCTTTTAATTAACGGCCAGGAGAGTTCTCGAGCAATAGGCCTACTCAGAGAATCTCCCAAGTAAAAACAAGGCCGGTGGATCTCAGACAATTTCCATTGAGAATCCCACCGAAAACACGGAAACCACAGTTTTTATACAATAGGGGGTATGGCATAATGACATTAATTTGATTGGTTATTCATTCACAGTCTCTTCTGTTACTGGGTAGAGAATAATATGTTTTAACCATTACTTCATTTATCACAAGTTCTAACTTAATCATCCCTGTCTAGTCTCATTTCCCATATTTGTTATTTTTACACATAGTCATGGGTTTGACACACACACACATTCACCTAAAATACAGAATGTCTTAGAACATTGTATCAGAGATTTAGCATGTCAAATAAGGTCAAATGGTAAAACACGTTTAGCTTAATATTCAGTTTAAATTTTCCACCACATGTCCCCATCACTATACTGGGGTGTTATGACCCACACAGACCACAGGGATAGCACCCCCTGCTGGCCTCACTTACACCTCTTCCAGCAGCAACCTGGTTTTCTCATGAGGTCTCCCATCCAGGTACTAACCAGGCTCAGCCCTGCTTAGCTTCAGTGGGCAACCAGTATTAAAACTCATTCTTTCCTCACTATCTTTCTCTCTGCAACTGGTATGAATGCTTGTGTGCGTGTGTTTGTGTTAGATATTAGTTTTATGTTCTAGGATAATCAATAAATTCTTGTTTATATTTTAAAGATAATTGTCTTGTGTTATGTGCCTACAGATTTATTGTCTTGAACTGCGATCTAAGCTACTATGCTTTTACCCTTGATTTATTTCTTAATTTAGCTGTTAGCTGGGAATTAGTCTTTCTTGGCCAGGAAGATATCATATTTCCTAGAATTGATAATGGTTTATGCTTTCCGTTCATTGGATGAACTGATAAAATTATCATACTATTGATTCTGCTACAGTAAATTCTGAAAATAATTAAATTATTAATTATTGATCATAATCTGTTATGAATAATAATTAGTTATATTTATACGGGCGTATAAACGCTACACGTGATATAATGATAAAAATCCATCCAGTGTTTTTGTTTTAATCTCCTTATATGTTTTCCCCTGCCTCAAATTGAGCCGTTCGTTTTAGTGACGTAGATAAAACGGACGCCCCTCCCACGATTGTTGATTGACAGCAGCGTTTCAACACAGACCCGCCCTGAGCGCGCTGTCCTCATAGTCCATCATTGTTTACACTGAGCAGAATGGCGGCCGTCTAAGCGATTGTGGTGTTCTGTTCTTGTTGTGTGTAATAATGAACACAGCAGTCACTTTAATGTTCCTAAATCCGAACCGCTGAAGACGCAGTGGCTGAGTTTTGTTTATGAAGGGAATATTCCCCACGATCAACGTCAATGCGTTCGGTTCATGTTTGCGAATCGTTTCTCAGCAGACTGCTTTATAAACGAGGAGGGTAATAAAGCTGGTTTTTCTAAGAAGCTGCTCCTGAAAAAGGATCGGTACCAACTATACGTGTTCCTGCACATCCAGAAGAACTGAAGTGAGTGTAATGTTTTATTAACCTTTAAATATTAATCTTTGCAAATCGCTTGCACGCTTCACGATGAATGTGGCTAATGTTTACACTCAGGGTGCATTACGGCATGTGTTCTATGTAACGTTACGACGTTCTCAATATAATTCATAATCCCACGTTTATAATGAACAACGCGTTATGGTTATTTTGTTATTAAAAACTGTGTACGCACAGAACAGAGGGGTGGGGTGAGCAAAGCTCATTATCATTTAAAGGCATATGCACTGAAACGGCTTGCTGAAAACAGAGCTGTTTTTGAGCAGGTAAAATGAGTGTTTTCTTAAAATACTAATGAGAATTTTTAATAAAAGTATATTACAAAGTTTTTATTTAGACCCTAAAGATTCATATTAACTTGTACAAAAATGGCATTATATGACCCCTTTAAGATTGAATGGCCATGCGAACTCGCGAATAGATACTTAAGGAAAAACTCATTCAAATAATTGAAAAGAATTCAGTCTGTCATCAGCTGTACATAATTAATGGAAAAATTAGTGGAAAATGTCTTTAGACTGTAATTATAATTTAGATTTTAACATTAGACTAGTAGATGTCATGATTATAAACCGGACTCACCATGTACAGTGATGTTTCGAGGACGCCGTTTCTCTCCAGATTCAGACTCACACCAGTACACTCCAGTGTCAGATGTGCTGAGAGAGTCGATTACACATCGAGATCCTGTTTGTTTTGCACAAGTTTGTGTGTCTTTGTCTGTGTATCTTCTCACTGTCCATCCAGCAGAGTTACTCTGATCCTCACAGCTCAGAGAGAGAGAGTCAGAGGAGAAGTGTTGACTTCTGCTGGGATTGATGACCAGAGACACTGAAGCAGAAACACCTGAAAAGAGGAAAATCTCCATCAAAACTGACAGCACAGAGACTGCAGTGAAACACAGATCCGGATGAGCACAAGCATAAACCCTCACCAGTGATCCACAGTGTGTGTGAGCTGCTGTTGTGTGTGTGATAGGCTGGTCGTCCTCTCTCTGCTCTGCACGTATAAACTCCTGTGTGCTGTAGAGCAGCAGGACTGAGAGTGTAAGATCCTCCAGCTCCTCTGCTGCTGTCTGACAGATGATCATGATCTCTGAACCAGCTGAACGTCCAGCCTGTAGAGGAGCCTGAAACCTCACAGATCAGAGTCACTGATTCTCCTTCAGTCAGCCACGGCTGTGACTGAGACACTCGCACTGATGCCTGAGCTTCAGCTGAACAAAACATCATGAGTTACAGAGCCGTAGAGAAACTGATGGAGAAGCTGATCACAACAAACACAAACTCACCTGATACAGTCAGTGTAACAGCATCACTGATGTTTGATTTCTGTGAGTCTGATCTCTCTCCTCTACAACTGTATTTACCGCTGTGAAAGTTTTCAACTTTGCTGATGTTGAACTCTTGTGTTGAGCACAGACTGACAGCATTTCTGTGTGTCTGTTTATCAGCTCCAGTGCAGCAGTCTTGCTCTGTACATCGACTGCCAGAGTTTCTATCCCAGTTGTTGGTTCCCTCTATTTCCCATCTGTATGTCCACTCAGTGTCTCCTCCCCACTTTATATCACATCTGAGAGTGACTGTTTCTCCTCTAAACACTCGTTCATCAGGTCGTACCGTCAGCAAAGCTTTAGGACTCACTGTACAAACACAGATTATTGCATTTATAGTTTCAGAAGTTGTGTAGATATTGTCTCTGATCTGTATTTGTTGCATCACACACTACAGTCTCTCTCACCTGTAACATTTACCCACAGTGCATCACTGTATTGTGTGTAATAGACTGGTTTCCCTCTTCCAGCTCTACACCAGTACTGGCCTCCATCAGACACTGAATCAATATTCAGGCTGTAGGAGAGTGTTTTCTTCTTCTCTGTCTCAGTGTTCAGTGTGTGTTTGTACCAGTAAGAGTCCCAGTATCCAGTGGACGGATCCATGCGACAGGTCAAAGTCACTGTGTTTCCAGTCAGTGCAGCTCCTGCAGGATCTGATGTGAGTTCAGGCTTCGGCTTTAGATCTGCAGGAGAACAACAACAGATTCAGATCCTCCAGAGTCAGATAAATCTTTGCCCAGAAAAAAGACGACTTTATCGTATCAAAGCATTTATTGTAGAGGTTGGTGGTTCGACAGGTTTTTTTGTTCATAATATGCACAACATACTAAAATTAAATGAATTTTAATATTTAGTTCTTCATTTGAACAGAAAAAAAATTGCTCCAGTCCTCTTATTTTAACAGATGCATAAGAAAAGTGTTGTGTCCACAGATATGATCATTAAACAGAAGTGAATATGAAAACTCACCTGATACAGTCAGTGTAACAGCATCACTGATGTGTGATCTCTGTGAGTCTGATCTCTCTCCTCTACAACTGTATTCACCACTGCGAGACACATCAGCTGTGAAACTGTAATATTCTGCTGTTGTTGTTGCATGTGGATAGACAGTTTTTCCATCTCTAAACCAGCTGTATCTCTGAATGTCTCCTCCTCTCTGTATGTCACATGTGAGAGTGACTCTCTCTCCTCTGAACACACGCTGATCTGGCTTCACCGTCACTACAGGTTTGGGTCTCTCTGTATTAATACACATATGAGTAAATAGTTATTTAAATATTGCATGTATGTTCTTTTTCATTCGAATATATCACACAAATGTGTATTATACAATATTTACATCATAACGTGTTTAAAATGTTGTATATTCTGTATAATCTCACTTTATTAGTAATGACTAGTGTTTGATGAGTGATTTCTTTCAACATCTGGAGTTTATTTTCCTCTGTCATATTCAGTAAAATAATCCTGTGTGTCTGCTGTGAAATAACTGGACAGTCTGAACTTTTCTAAGCTTTAATGTATTTTTCTGGTCACGTATAAAGTGCAGTTTTGACAGCGACAGCCGTATTGTTTAGCAGGGGTGCGTCTCTGTGAATCATTCTGTGTCATTCGTTTGTTCCTTTTTTCATAACATTAGTGATCAGAGATGTCTGGCAACTGTCTATAAATATTGGAGAGGTTAAAGGTTTTGTATAAACAGTGTTTGTCTCTGAACAGTAATGTTGGGTTCTGCTCAGCACTAGTTAACAGTTAAATGTTACTTATGGTGCTTTTCTACTACCCACCATTAGTGGACACTATTGTTCCTTTAAGTTTAAATGTAGTTTAAATGAAGTTTAAATACAGGCAGAAGAAGAAGGATAGAGCTGTTTGGTGAGAGGAAAGCATGGCTTCTCTCTGGTAATCTTACATTTATTGATGTCCTGAGAGTGGGAAACGTATCGTTTTATGCTCTATCAAAAATGATTCTTTTACTCTCTTTAGTTTTACCAATGCTGCATTTGCTACTGCATGTTGGGAATAGAAAGGACTCATAGTCATTTATCTGCATTATATCTCATTGTCTTGGGTCGTCCTGACGGGATATTAATCGAGGATAAGAACTGTTTTCTACTTGAGTCTGGAGTTGCTGTGCACTGTAAAAAGTGCTACACCCACAAAGTAGGTTTTATATACTTTAAATAGTTGAAATTTATTTTATTAGTTTTATAGAAATTATCAAAATACGTCCTCTTTACTTAAAATATAAAAGTTTTTATATAACCATATATTTTGAATAAAACCAATGCAATTTATTTAGGTAGTTATTTGTATGTAGTTATTGTGTACAATATATGTTATAAAATTGAGTTGACATACTAAAGTGCTTAATTTTTTCTAAAGTGGGAGGTCCCGGAGCGCAGGGGGGGGGGGGGGGGGGGGGGGTGGATCCGGCGACTCAAAATGGGGGTTGGAAGTAACGGAACATTTTTTTTTTTTACACTGCCTACACACACACACACACACACACACACACACACACACACACACACACACACACACACACACACACACACACACACACACACACACACACACACACACACACACACACACACACACACAGCGTTGTTAAGGTTTTTTTAGTCAGAGAATCTATGTAGCTTCTCTGACAAAAAAAAAAAAAAAAACCTTAACAACCCTGTGTGTGTATCAGGCCAATGTTTATTTTAATTTCAGAACATGCACTGTATAGGTGCGAAATCTTTGCTTGTTTGGGATCGGAGCCGCGTATTTGGAAATAGTTAAGCAAACTTTGTTTTCTTTTTGACATTTTTCCCCTGAGTGAAACGGGGCTAACAGCAATCTCAACCAGCACTACAAGCGCATGGGGGCAGTCATGGCCTAATGGTAACAGAGTTGGACTGGTGACCCAAAGGTTGCTGGTTTGATTCCAGCACCGGCAGGAATATGACTGAGGTGTCCTTGAGCAAGGCACCTAACCCCCAATCGCTCCCGGGCGCCACTCAAGGCTGCCCGCTGCTCCGGGTGTGTGTATCCACGTTTGCAGTGTGTGTGTTCACTACTCACTACTCTGCTCCTAATGTGTGTGCACTTACTTGGATGGGTTAAATGCAGAGGTCAAATTCCAAGTATGGGTTACCATACTTGGCCGTCACTTTCACTTTCATTTGTCACTTGAAGTGCCTCCGCTCCCTCTCCCCCTTCTGTCACACCGGACGAGAAGCGTCGCGTCTATACAACTCGAGTCTCGAGGTATCGCCGACCGGACGCGCACTTTCTCAGTTTATGGCCAGCAATAATGTTATGTTTAAGGACATTATGGAATTAAGATAATGTCTGTATTATGTTATGATTGTACTGTACAATTAAATACAATCGGTCTGCAGACTCTGAACTTTGCCTCAGAGCGTCTGTTAACTGAATGAAATGAATTGAGAAAAATTCATGAAAACCCGATAATATCAGCAATTTTCATTCAAGCAACTGATTTCTGTAAATGAATGTAAAACTAAATGTATATTGCACCACAGGGTGAAGTCAGATAGTATATAAGTTAAATTAACGACGCCGAATGGCGCTACTGTTGTGTATTCATATAGAATGTGTTCGCTCGGCGCTGCGCTTCTCGCCCGCGACCCACCCTGAAAGTTTACCTCGCATCGAAACTGCAAACACAAGATTTTTGTGGAACTTCAAATAACAACATTGAACACTACACAAACAGTATTTTTTTTTAATTTAGGCGACTAATTTTCCATAGTGACAGGAGGTGCCGGATCCAATAAAAAAGGTTCCGGATCCAACGTCAGAGGTGCCGGAACATGTTCCGGCGAGTTCCGGCTCAAATGTCGATATGGCAGGTGCGTTCACCAAACGTAATTTTTTAACTTTTTTTTTTATAAGTTGGCATTCCGCTTTTTCATTGGCGCCAGACTGATCTCATGAAACTGCGTATGTATGACACGCCAATTCGTATTTACATTTTTGGAGTGCTATCAACACGCATAATCGCTTTTCAGTGTGTTTATGAACGCCGTTGACTTAACGTTACATTACTGTATATATAAATATATGACCTACCCCAACCCCGTCCCTAAACCTACCCGTCACTGGTTAATACCATTTATGAGTCTTTCCCTACCATCCTACTAAGAAAAATATCGCTCCCCCAGATGTATATCAAAATTTGGCTTTATTTCGCTCGGATTTTTAACAGCGTGTACATACACGCGGAATCACTCGGACATAACGGCGTAGATATACACGCATACACGCGGATAGCTCAAAATGCGTATAAATAACACGCCACTTGACTTGAAAGTGGCGTGTATGTTTACGCAAAAGTCATGATGTCATGTTGCCCAGGCAGATGCAGTATCTTCCTCGGCACTTCAACGGTTTGATCGCTGCAGCGGATCTGAATAACAAAGGTAAGTTGAGCAAATTTAGTCAAATGACTGGTGATGTAAAGTTACACAAAATCGCTTACTCCAGCAGGGCTCCAGACTAACTTTTCCACTGGTCGCACTGGTGCTACCAACTTTCTCAGTTGGTCGCACCATCATACGATTTGGTCGCACCTTTTTTTTTTTTTTTTGCTACATGCCATGGGATTAATCAATGCATGCTTATGAATAGTGGTCTTTCTGGGTTGCAGAATAAATACCTGTAATATATTATATAAAAACTAGGGGTGTACCGATACCCTCATGTCACGATTCGATACATATCACGATACTGAACTCACGATACGATATTATTGTGATACTCCAAGACATTTGATAAAAGGTTATCAAAAAATGTACTGTTGATTAAAATGTTACATTTTGATATTACATTGTGGGTTTAAAGTCCCCGTGAACCGGAAGTTGCAAACGACTTTTCTCCAGTGCTGTGACGTATTTCAGAGAGAAACGGAATACTAAATGAGGCAAAATAGTGAGCGTGGCTTTTTTTTCCAACTAGCACCTGATTGGATCTAGAAAAATGCACCTCCTCGCCATCTCTCCTTTCACACGCTGGCCCTCATTTATCATTCTTGCGTAGAAACGGGCGTATATGTTGGCGTAAGATTATGCTTACACTCCTCTCACCGCCTGATGTATGAAGCTGTGCGTACCTTTGAAATCCTGGTGTACGCAATACCTGCCCTTGATAAATGCGGCGGCTGAAAACGATCGTCATTAGAATAACACGCCCTTATATATTCAAGTCTCCGCTTCCCCCACGCCCTCATTTTACGCCATGGACACACGGAAGACGGCAAAGAAGAGACGTAGAAACTCCGACGTAGAGATCGAGGCCATCACCAGGGAAGTGGAAAGAAACAAAATTGTTTTATTTAGGAGTTTAAAGAGTGGGATTAGGCGCCCACAATAACAAACTATGGACGCAAATTACGAGTTCTATTAATATTGTGTGGGGGTTGAACCATTGAGAAGCGCACTCCAGCAGAGATAAGAATGTTTTATTGCTTAATATAGACCAATAGTGATCAAGCTATACGTTTTCTTGCTTAATATAGACCAATAGTGATAAAGTTAAGCATTCTTATTTGCATTTTCTTGTTTATTGTAGGCTAGGTGAGAAAAAAGTGGTCAGATATCGCCACAAAGAGGCGCGTCTCGGCACTGAAGAGGAGCCAGAGTCGATTTTTCGTTATGATTTTTATTATTAATGACGCTTATTGATATTAAGAAGAAGAATGTCATTATTATTATTTAAAAGAAGAAGAATGTCATTTTTATTATTTTGTCAGTCTGAATTATTGGTAACACTTTATTTCGATAGTCCACTTTAGACATTCAACTAACTATAAGTAACTTTGCAGCTACATGTCAACTAACTGTCATTAGAGTATAAGTAGACTGTCTGCTTAATATCTGCTAACACTTTATTTTGTTGGTCCCCCAACAGATATTCTACTGACTATAAGTAACATAGCAACTACAAGTCAACTTATTCTCCTAACCCGAACCCTAACACCTAACCATAACCTACCAGTCTACTGACAGTCTACTACAGCCTACTAATACTCTAATGACAGTTAGTTGACATGTAGTTGAAAAGTTACTTATAGTTAGTAGAATGTCTAAAGTGACTATCGAAATAAAGTGTAACCCAATTATTTTTTGGTCATTGAAAGCCTTCATTACTGAACCCAGTCCGTGCGCACGAGCCGGGCTTACCCTGAGACGTCAGGTAAAGCGTACAGGCTCGCAACCATACAGTAGCTCGCAACTGAAGGAATACATATGCCTACAAATCAAATGCTTTGGTAAAATCACACAAATTAAACATTGAAGTCCATGTTGCACAAAAATAAACACTGAAGTTTATAATTTGTTGTTGTTGTTGTTGTTTTTTACAGTGGGTCATAATATATCATATCTTTTAGTTTGTCAGTGCGTTTTGTGGTGTTATGAATTATTTTTCTGCGCATTTCCACACTAACTCAAACGCTCAAACGTGCGTACACCACCTCCTGAGCTGGTGTAGGATTTGAGCGTGCCGTACGCCAAAGTCCATATTGATAAATCTCAAAGTCACCGTGGTTTTGGGTGTACGCCAGGTGTACGCTGGAAATTTGGTGTACGCACTTTTGATAAATGAGGGCCGCTGTGTGCCTGTCTAATGTCAGTTGGAGGGGCGTGATTACGGATGTTAAGCAGACACCTAAACCGTCAAGCCTACGTCATCGGGCAAGTTCCTCCAGTGCAGAGGGGAGGGGCATTTTCAGAATTTGATTAAAGATTACGAAGCCAAAAAATTTTTTTGTGTGGATTGACTTGCATGGATGAATTGTTCACCACAAAACGATCAATTTAGGCAAATAAAGTAAGTATGGTCAATTTTGATTTCATGGGGACTTTAAATGAATAGGCTTGGACTCTGTGCTTTTAACCCAAGGACAATAGAGACACCAGAATAAAAATATTCATGAATCTGAAGCTGAAAATACAGAATTATTTTAGACGAATATTCTGGCACTTTTTCACTGACTAGATACATTTAAAATAATATTGGGCACTTTTTACTCGTCAGGTAACATAAGACATTTGGTATTATCAGGACAAATATTCCCCCATTGCATTATTGTAATGTAGTACTGACACTAAAACTCTGAAAACTTGAATTTTTTTCTCACACAGTAATTTTTGTGGGGCGGGGGAACTATCCACGATACGTAATGTTGCATTTTTGTATTGCGATATATTGTGGCGCAATATATTGTTACACCCCTAATAAAAGCACAAATTTCAGGATTTTCATGGATTTTGGACAGTAATTTTATTCTGTAATTTTAAGCATTCTACATTTGAATAGGCTATATGCACGCATAAATTCCGCATTTGACGCAAGGATGCTCTTCCGTTTCCGGTTGGGGAGATTAAAGCGGAGGAAAACGGGATTATGGCAGAGTCTTCAAAATGTACTGTCCTCGTCTTTGAAACGAAACTTTCATATGTTTAGATGTGATTTTATATATAGTTATGTTTATTTAATATAATTTTAAAGAGAAGCATAAACACAACGAGGGGTGTCTGTTTTGTCGGTTTTTGTGACTAACGTTTCTTTAGTATAACCACGGAGTATAAAAATCAATATAAATTCTTGGTATTGCATTGGACTCTACGATCGGCGGAAGTTATCGAGCATCCTTAGACCTTCACCGGAAATACCGCCGTGCATAGAGCCCATTATATACAATCTATTTATTTACATTTGAATCATATTCTATCTGTCTGTCTATTATCATCTTTCTATCAGCATCATCTTTCTATCTTTTAAAAATCATTAAACATTCAAATGTATGCATTGGATTTTAAAAGATTAGAGTATAGACGAATCCGGCGAAACTACCGGAAGTAAGCGGGCGCCATAACTGAGCTGTTGCTGGGTAGCGTTGCGCCATTGCCTCCTATTGCTTTATTTACAACTTTCGTCCACTGGAATAAACAGCCCGCGATTTACGACTGTCACTAACGTTATAACTTTTATAATGTCGAGTGGGAAAACATTTCAAAGAAAACAAAGCATTTTGTTGATCATCGGATGCCAGGCGAACGAGAAAATACCTTTAAAACAACAGAAGGCGCGCATTGGGGCAGTAACGTTACTAACATTACTGTTATGTCTGTTGTTAATGTTTGATTTGCTTGACTGTGATTAACATGCTATGGTCATTAAATGGCTTTCCTGAGCTAAATGTAACGTTATATGTGACATAATTGTTCTCCTGCTGTTATATTGACCTCTTTCCATGGTTTAAAAACACTAATTGGTCGATATTATGTATACTTTCTATCTGTACCTTACCCTTGCCTTTTGCAATGTGAAAATGAGATAAATAATGGACACAGATGAAAAACATTAATTCGTTTATTTGATGTCATTCATTTATTTATTGTTGCCAAATGGACAGATATTTTTATATTTTCTTCGTTAGCTAACGTTATCCTAGCTAGCTTGCCAAGATATTTTCATAAATAATCTGTAAGATCGTTTGTACCTTCATCTGTGACTGGAGGCCACTGTCTAACATCATCAACCCAACAAGTCATTCTGCCTGGCTGTAGCTGTCATCGAGGGTGCGTTATCACGGAGGTTTGTTTACATAGCAGCTACCGGTAACAGCTCAGTAATGGCGTCGCCACAAGATGGCAGCCTACACAGAACGCTCGTCGGATTCGTCTATTGTCTATAGGGAATGTGGAGATGACGTCACGCCGTGTTGCATTATGGGTCCACCGCCATATTTACAGGATCGCGCCCAATACCGCTGTATTTAAATGCATGTGTTGGAGGCTGTGTTTGGATTTTCTGTCGAGATTTTAATAAACGTCGATATGGTTGTTCAGTTCAACTGCCATAGCAAGTCACACGATCGTTCAGGGAGGAAACTGAACAACCCAGATAGCAAAATTTGTCTGGCCCACCTCTGGGCCTCATCCTTGCTTCAATTCTGGCCCAGTTCCGGCTGGGTCCCCGGCCCAAAACTGGCCCAACACACTGAAAACGGACTCAAACAACTTCCCCTGGCCCAGATGTGGCCCACACCCTGTAAAATGACTCTTATTTATTGATATGGCCCAGGTCTGGCCCAGGCACTGTATAATGACTTTTATTTATTGATATGGCCCAGGTCTGGCCCAGGCACTGTAAGACGGATCTGGCTGAGAGTCGGCTGGGTCCCCGGGCCAGATGTGGCCCAGAAACTGGCAAACAGTGAAACACAAATTCAACCATTTAAAAAGGGTTTTTATTAGGGATGCACCGATACCGATACCAGTATCGGTATCGGGCCGATACTGAGCTCATGTACTTGTACTCGTACTCGTAAAAATGCCCCGATACCAACAACCGATACCAGGCAGCATGTGTACAGTGTCAGAAATTATAATGGGGATAAAAAAAGAAGGCTGTATATGAAATAAATGTATCTTAACAGTGGAATATTAAACAGAATATATTAACGCGTCGTCTATATAACTGTGGTGCGCAAGCTGATAAGAGAAAAACACGCAGAGGATTGAGCGCGCTATGACACAGACGCGCGAGCTGGTCGAGTGCATCCCTTTTTCACAGACGTCAGTGGAAAGTTTGTAGTTCAGTCGGATGTCAATGGCAAATCAACTAAAACGAGGTATGTAGCTTATTAATAACGTTAACTGACGAGAGAGAGAGAGAGAGAGAGAGAGAGAGAGAGAGAGAGAGAGAGAGAGAGAGAGAGAGAGAGAGAGAGGAGAGAGAGAGAGAGAGCGCACTTCTGATGAATGCTGTTGATTGCGGATCATTCACTCAGCACGTGTTATTTGGATTAAAACTAAATCGTATATGTAAGTAAAACATGAACTGTTACCTTACTTATGTTTAACGAGTGGTTTACCTACATTATTACAGGAAATTTGCAGGTCAAGAATTTCCATGAACTTCAAACATCCACAGCGCGCGCCCCGAAAACCACCAGACAGCGCGCGAATACTGAATGGAAGTCTTTCACGCATTGCGCTTGTACGGAGGAATTCACACAAAACTATGTAAAAACACATTGGCGAGTATCCTAGTAAAAGTCTGTTATATCTCAAGTGAACGTAGACAGTATAATTCAAATGGCGTCCGTGCGTTCGGCCTTAAAGGGGCGGCACTTTAATAAATCTGCTGCTGTGTTTTAATGTTAATCAAACAAAGGACAAATAAATTACTCTCTGCTCTTGGCTAAATAGGCTACCTCTATCAACTTTACAAAAAGATCCATGTATATTTAATTTATGCAGTAATAAATATGCAGTGCATGAAATATATATTTGTTGAACTAATTAAGTTGAAATTTAATAAACAACTAATATGATTGATATTATTTTGGTTTCTCTACCAATACATTTAAAAATTACAAATGCATGAATTGAAAATTAATTGAAAATTAAAAATACAGGTATCGGTTACGGTATCGGTATCGGCGAGTACCAAAAATGAAAGTATCGGTATCGGACTCGGTCTGGAAAAAGTGGTATCGGTGCATCCCTAGTTTTTATTATAAAATTAACAGATACACTTTAATATAAACATGTATTAACAATAGGGGTGGAACGGTACACATAAGTCACGGTTCGGTTCATACCTCGGTTCAGACGTCACGGTTCGGTACGATTTCGGTACAATGGAGTGAAAAGCAAAACAAAAATGCAGAAGGCATTTTTATAAATGTCTTAAGCCTTGTATTTTTTAAATAAGTTTTATTAATAAAGGCATAGAACCAGTTTATTTGTAGTGCGATGAAAAGACCTTGAGATATGTTTGGTAATTGTACCTGAATGAATTTAAAATTAATTTGCTCTTTCAGATCAATATATTTGTTTTCCTTCATTTTAGTTAACCCTAACTTTATTCTCATCTGAATTATAAATAATTTATTTCCGTATAAAATAATACTACCTTTAAAAACTTTTGTTAACATTTGTAGGTTACAGTTTGACAAGAGTTTAGAGTGTAACAAAAGCACAATGTTGTGTTTTATTGCAAGTGTACACAAAAATATAAGTAAACATTAAACACTTTGCAGTTTTAATGATGTCCTGTATGAAAAATGACGGAGTATGTTTCCACTGTTTGATCGCGCACGAGAGATCTCTCTCGCACGCGCGCAAACACACACACACACACACACGGACTGTTCATCGCGCCTCTCTCTCGCACACGCGCGCGCGCACACACAGTCCCGTGGGCCTCTCTCTCTCTCTCTCGCGCCTCTCTCTCGCACACGCGCGCGCAGACACACACAGTGGCTCGCCTTCTTCTCTCTCCTCTCTCTCTCTCCTCTCTCTCTCTCTCTCTCTCTCTCTCTCTCTCTCTCTCTCTCTCTCTCTCTCTCTCTCTCTCTCTCTCTCTCTCTCTCTCTCTCTCTCTCTCTCTCTCTCTCTCTCTCTCTCTCTCTCTCTCTCTCTCTCTCTCTCTCTCTCTCTCTCTCTCTCTCTCTCTCTCTCTCTCTCTCTCTCTCTCTCTCTCTCTCTCTCTCTCTCTCTCTCTCTCCTCTCTCTCTCTCTCTCTCTCTCTCTCTCTCTCTCTCTCTCTCTCTCTCTCTCTCTCTCTCTCTCTCTCTCTCGCGCGGGCGCGCGCCGTTTTTGTACCGTGTATTCTACGTGCAAATTCGTGCACCGAACCGTGACCCCCGTACCGTTTCGGTTCGATACGAATACATGTACCGTTCCACCCCTAATTAACAATGAACAAAATACACTTTAACATTTATTAACAAAACAAATTTTAAACCACAAAATAATAAGTAAATTATATTTATTGTATGATTAAAAAAAAACACATCATTGTCTTTCACACACAAACTCTCTTTCACTCTCTTTAACACTAAATAAATTCCTTTTGCAAATGTCAAGTCACCATTAAATATATAGCGCTATATACAGTAATGACTGTTTCAAAGCGGCTTTACAGGGTTTAAACAGGAAAATAATCAATTTGGCTGTAAAGCTGCTCTAAAAAGAAAATAGTGTCATTGTTCATCTGAATTCAACGGTGTTGATTCAGTTGTGTTCAATAACTGTATAAAGTATATCAATTATAAAAAGAGTCCATTTTCATTATTAAGCAGCTCTGCAGAAAACAGTGATGTCATCGTCCAGCTCAGTTCAGTTCTCATATAATGGTGTCAATGCAGGCAGATCAATATTATTAAGAATGAGTGTCCCCAACTAAGAAAGCCAGAGGCGACAGTGTTAAGAACCCAAACTCCATCAGAGACAAAACGAAGAAAGAAAAACCAGGCTCAGTCGGGGGGGCAGTTCTCCTCTGGCCAAACAACGCACACGGTGTGTGTTAGGGTTCAGGCTGCTTCACAAGTCAGATTGTGGATTGATGATATTCAGAGTATTTTATTCAGCTCCTTTTGCTTGGAGATTGGAAAAGATTTACTTCAAGGTAAAAGAGTAGCAAAACTCGAGAGCATGTAGATATGAATTTGAGAACTTGTACAATAAATATTTGTACTTGTACAATAAAATGTACACTCACAGCTTCAATGTGAAAACCTCAATTAGGCATTTGCAACTTCTCAAATCTGTCATTGTAATTTTTTTAATTGCCCCTCCTTTCTCTCTCACGCCACTCAGTTTACAAATGCACAAGTTATTTATGCATCTAATATATAGCAAAAATAGTTGCAAAGTCAATGCGTGAAGATTTGAAATAGCAATGGCAGATTTGAGAAGTTGCAAATGCCTAATTGAGGTTGTACTGCGAATATGAATGAACAAATACAAGTTTTTGTCTGTCATTGTATTTCTGTGAATGGCATTTTACACATTTGTGACTACTTGTCTGCAGCTTCAAATTCAGAATACAGGTTTGTGACTATTGTCTGCGAGTTAAAATCTCAACATTCAACAGGTTTTCAAGTACAAATATTTATTGTACAAGTTCTCCAATTTACATCTATGTTCCAGTTTTGCTACTCTTTTACCTTCATGAGATCACGCCGGCGTTGGTGGGAGGGGAGTTGAAGCTGGCCGTTGGGTCTGTGTGGAGAACTGGTCTGGTTCTCGTGGATCTGATCCGATGATCCGATGACTGTGCCGAGGACTGTTGTGTCAACGAGGTCTTCACAGATGTTTGTTTCTAGGTCTCGTCTAGTTGTGATGTTCTCGTCTGGCATTCAGGCTGTTGTGGTCATCTCAGGGTGCAGGTCCACCATCTGGTCTGGATGCGGACTAGATCCGGCTGACTACAGTAGCCTAACCTTGGGATAAGAATGAGACAGAGAGACTAACATTAGCATAGATGCCATTCTTCCTGCCATTCTTCCTACAATGTAACAAGTACATTCGGTGTAGCTACCTTTAACGGATGTGAATTACATGTGAGTGTGTAATGTTTATGCTAGGTTAAAGAGGTGTATTTTTAATATAGATTTAAACTTATCTTGTGTCTGCCCCTCGATCTGCTGCCAGTTCATGGATCCTCGATCTCCATTTCAGCAACATTAGCCATGAGGGTTTCTCTGAACTGCATCTTTTAAATAAAGGAATAGATATTGTGAGGCATTCTTAAGCATTAGTTTAAGCACATAGGTTTGACAAATGTTGTTGCCAGAGTTCATGCAGCAGTTTAAAATATTGGTAACATTTTACAATAAGGTCTCATTAGTTAAAATTAGGCTAGTTAATGTGTTAACTAAAATTAACATTGAACAATACATTTGTTACCGTATTTATTAATCTTTGTTAACATTAGTTACATACAAAATACAACTAGTGTTCACTTTTAATTTTAAAAATGTATTAGTTAGTAAATGTGCATTCTTAGTCCATGTTAACTAATGTAACGTTAGTCATCTGATATTAACGAATGAAACCTTATTGTAGTGTTACCAAAATATCTGTAAAAAGTGTTGGTGTCAGATTCCAAACAGTGCGTTCGCTCAAACATAGAACCGTTAACATCCCCACTGCAGTAAAAAAATTATACAGAGATATATTCGCTTTAATATTTTTCTTTCACGTAAAGTGCCTGCTCTAAAGCAGATTACGTTAACGTTACATTCAAGAACACAAGACGATGAATCAAGAAGTTGCACTTATTTGGCAGCTTCTCTTATGTAGCTAACGTAACGTTATCTGTTTCGGAGTTCCCCACAGGAGTGTTAAAACAAAATACATATTTAATTTCAGATTATACACGTTGTCTCCGCGGGTGTAATGCAGCAACAGCGTGGTCGTGTAGTTCGATTCATAAATAAATGACTCTTTTGAAATGTAAGTGAATCAAATCAGAAAGAGTCGCCTGTATAGAGAAATGCGGCGCCGAGAGCGTTGTCCGACTCCTTTGATTCGATAAACACTCGTTGAAAAAGACGAGTTGACTGACTAAATTTTAGCAAACAAAATTGAATATAACTCAGTATCATTGCATTAGCTAACATTACAGTGCACTGTGTCCATCACAGCACAAACACAACCATCCTAAAAAGAGACCGTATACGGTAACGTTAGGCCTTCTCATCAACACTCTCCGCGACCGAATGGGTATTCTGACGTTACGTAAGCCCAATAATCATCGCAAACATCTATATTAAAAAAACTATTTTTATCTTGACAGTTTAAACATCAAACAACACTAGAACAATACATGAATTCAATTACTTACTCGTTTTTTCAGCTGAATGATTCCTCTCGAAAGCGATGTTCTGACTGCGTCTGCAGGATCCTCCTCAGGATTTAAATTAACCGCCAAAACCTTTTTTCTGGCGGCTGAGTTCCTTAATTCTAGTAGTGGCCCGCTTGTGACAAAACGAACTCGGGCCGATGGTAAATACACGCAGCTACAACGAGTATGGACCTGACACCAGTACAACTGCTTTCAGCCGATACTGGCCCATACAGAAAAAGCTGTCAGTCAGCCAGATGCGTTATGCACAGTCGGCACAGATCTGGCCCATTATCTGTTCACCGATGCCGACAGTGAGCCGACAGTGACGCATTTCAGCCGGAATCGGCCCAACTGTGCTTGCTATCTGGGAACGGAATACGTTTTTTCACCTTTCTTTCTTGGAAAAAACAACAAGGTAAGCAGGTCGAAGAGCTGACGAGAAGACGCCGGATCGCCGCAATCATGAGGAAAAACTTACTTACTGTCCTCCACTGCATACTACGTTTGTTAAAAGTTGTACAAAGCAAGAGGTTGTGTATTGTATATTCCTCGATGACTAACATTTAGGAGTATAGTTGATGAATGATGTTGGATTTGTGGTTAATGTTAGCAGATGATAAAGCCAGGACACATTGCATGAATCAAATTATATTTATTTTTCAATTAACAATTTGCTTTGACATTCTGTACATCTTTTTACATGCCTTTTTTAAAATGTCTGTGAATCATGATTTTATATATCTGCTTAATAAATACATTAAGTGACTTCTCTGTTTCTGTACTGATTGCATCCACAAAGACCCTTTAAGCCAAGTTCACACTACATGATTTTAAGCCAGATTTAAGCCCGATTTGCAAATCGTTGAGCTCGCCGACAGGTCAGGGTGTTATCGCGTGCAAATCGCGGGGGATTAGCGGACGATGAACGCTCGCCAATCTGTTAGTATGAAAGAGCCAACAACGCATCAAAGACGCTCGCAGACGTGTCGCCGAGCCCAGACAAATATCTAGCGTGCTAGATATCCAGATCTGTCGCGCGACTCAATCTCAGTGATGTCATGAGCTAGAGCCAATCAGAGCAAGGCATGGGTTGAGGTCACCGCAAATACCATGGTAAATACCGGTAAATACGCGAAATGCGCGATTTTCAAACAAACACGACCAAGACGAGTTTACAGAAAGATGAGCAACATGTCGTCAAGAAAGCAATGGACTCCACAGCAAATTTTAGGAGCAAAGTTTAATCGAACTGTGGCAGGAGCATGAATGCCTTTATGATGTTAGACATGAGATGTGAGAGAGAAAAGGTGGACGGAAATTACAAACGCCCTCAAACACCCAGGTAAGCAACATGTTATAGGTTGAAATGTACATTAAATCTTACTGTAATTCTGTTTATTGTCATTCCCGGTTCGTTTTATCACGTGATTTTTCGTGACAAAACGTGGTTTGTAGAATCGTTGGGTGACAGAGTTGTTGTCAACTCGTGTAGTGCGTTACCTCCTGTTGCGGATCAATCACGTTGTGTCGTGTGGTGTGAACAGCTCAACAACTTGAACACTCCTGATTTCACAGAGAGCAAGTCATGTAGTGTGAACTGCACAGTTCAGCCCAACGTTTTAAAATCATGTAGTGTGAACAAGGCTTTACGTACACATAATAATGGGCAAAGATACATCAAGCTTTTAAAATAAACAACCTAATACTTTCATTTTTACACGTGTCAACATTAAATGATGACAATAAGGCACAGTTGTATTTAACAAGTTGCCACATCTTGTGGCATTATAAAGCAATGTACACTTTTTTTTCTTGCACAACCTATGAAAACTTAACACATGCTGGAAATAGCAAGCTAACATTAACTACGAGAGCTGCTTTTCAGGTAAAATAGCTTGAACTTTATGTACAATAGTAATCAACTTAGCATAGGCTTCGAACACCAAAACTAAATCAGATGTATCAACGTTTTTTTTATCGCGGATAGTTTGTCCAAATAGTTTTTTGACAGTGGCATTTAGTTTATCCCAGTAGGATCCCTTCTCTTTTTCTTTAAACATCTCCATTTCTTCCGTTCTTCTTCAATTGTACCTCGTTTTAGCCAAACACCCACTATACCGAAGGTAAACAGAGATCGTGCCTGTAAAGATGGCGGCCACGTCCCATAATGCAACACGGCGTGACGTACCTCCGCATTCCCTATTATAATACGCTGATACAGATTTTTCGTTATCAAAGTTTATAGTTGAATCAGAAATCTCACACTCCTTCTTACCTTCTGGATTTTATAATCTTTTCCTTTTCCTCTGTCGAGCGATTACTCTCATCTAACCGCTGAGAAGACGTAGGAAGGGGCACGGTGTTTCGTGAGACCTTTTCATTTTTATATGCCTTTAATTCGAGAATTCGTAATTGTCAGTGTGCAATGCGCGTGACGCCTACGTTCGTCAATAAATGAACCGCACGTGTCTTGCGGAAGAACATTGTAGCCGGAGCTACTTCTCTCCGTTAATGTCAATGGCGAGTCACACAGGCACTGGGCAACTCCGCAACCGAGCCGAGCCCGGGATAAAATAGTCCGAATATAAACACTTATTATAGGCGTACCGTAGTGATTCAGGATAAGTCAAAAACACGGTTTGGAAAATGGATGATTTGGATGTATTGTATTGTAATGTATTGTATCAATCATGATGATTGAACATAAGTTACGTTACGGACTGCAGCAGCTGCTGATACAACGGCGTTCTGTGGCGCGAGCGTCCACTCGCACGAGTGCGACCACATACATTTTTAACTTAATTCTCAAAAAATGGTCGCATATGCGACCAATTTGGTCGCAGTCTGGAACCCTGCTCCAGGGAGCTGAGGTTAGGTTTGTAAATTGTACTGTAATAGCTAGCTAACCTGCACACATGGCAAGCTGAGATATCTGCACAGTGCTAGGTAGTGTGGTCGATCGGCAGACAACAGCGGTTGAAATTAAATGAGTGCTGTAGTCGTGCCTACAATGTGTTTTAGTTTTAATACTTATTTCTAGCACCACCTGCTAACATTATCGCCACTGTAACAACATTTAAAATAGGTCGACGCGTTTAAAAACGGAGATATGTAGGCAATATAGTTAGTTGCACAAATGCCCTCTGTCAGTTATATTTTTAGATTGCAAAGATATTTCGGGATCATATGCGATCGAAATGGTCACAATTTCAAGCCTTCAGGCAATAGAATGGGTAAATAAGGGAAAGTAAGATGGTGTTTTATGGACTGCAGGCAAAACAAGGTAGCCGTGTGTCTTTGACAGGACTCTGCAATCAGAGATGATGTACTTTTGCATTACTAAAGCAGATGCACAGATTACACTGCAGAGATGTATGTTTAGTAGTCTGTCTGATTTTTAGAGATTTTAGCCACGGTTTTTTAATGCTGCATAGTCGATTAATGACAGAGTTTTGGTTGGAAAAAACCCTACAATTATTTCTAACCCATTACTTAAACTACATTTACCACTGATTTTTAACCTTATTCTAACATGCATTTTCCTGGTCTTTAGATACCCAAGCACTTTTGTTACCTAGGGTCTTCAAGCTTCACAATCCAGGTAAGAAAAACTTAAGAATTGATAAAATTACATAGGGCTGCATGATTAATCGCACGATTCATGAACTGACAAGCTGAGCCATATCGCATCAATATCGCGGACGTATCGCCAGCGATAATTAATGAGATATGGCTCAGCTTGTCAGTTAACTACGGCTCTTTGTAGTAAATGCCGCTCCATCTGAAAGCAAGTGAAGGTGATTTACTACTAATCAAGGAACCAGCTTTACTGACGAGATGCGCATAACAATATTGTGCGATTAGCCTTCGAAGGCTATAGTCAAGACATACAGGAGAAACGCAAGGAAGAACAAGGCATCCAAATAGAGGAAAAAACATACCGGTCACAGTCAAAAAAAATGAACCACCACATATCCTACTGTAAGGGGTATACAGTCAAAGACCCAGAACCAGATATGAAGAATGAAGACCCGGAGTCAGAATTATAAAAAATGAAAGAAAAGTTTTACTGAAGATAGTTTGCAGTTTCATCAGCAGAAGTCAGCTTCAATACTCTCACAGGAGTTCGTAGGCCGCCCCGCTTACAGTTACAAAGATCACAGCAGTTATACCATTTTCAAGGTCTAAGCTACGTCATTGCTTACAGGTTGAATGGTTCTCATTGGCTAAGAAATAGATAAACACAGTAATTTTCCACACATACAGATAGACGGTAGCGTATCTCCATCGATTATGCAGCTGACACATTGGGAAACTGAAGTTAGGCACGTCATGACCTTCCAGGTCGCAGATTTGGGTTTGATGAGCGCCAGCATGTCTCGAACAACAATTCACTCAATCTCCAATAATGCCAGTGCCAGTGGTTCCTTAACCTGTAACCAAGAAGACTAACACACACACCGACACACAGCTTTTCCAAGGTTGGATTTGGCCAGGCTCTAACTATAAACATGAGAGTCCTCTCAAAACATCAAGATAATGCGTTCTTTCTCTCAACTTTAGCCTAGAGGAAACTAAGGCTTGAACAAAGAAATGGTCCCTTAAACTATTGGCTTCAATGACCCCTATATGTTTTAACATGTTGAAGACCTTTCTCAAACACAAAACAAGTCCCTATTTCATTTCTGGAAGCTGGGATAAATAAGCAAGCACTGTTACTGCATTCAGATATCAAATTAAAGAATACATGAAAAGAACAATTCAGTAATACTGGTAACTTCTATAACAAAGTAAAATCTCACAAGCCTAGAGAAATCATTCAACTCATTGAATATTTAGAAAGAAAAATATTGACAAATATCTTGATAATAATTACTCATCATTACATATACAATCCACCCCCTTCACTACTAATGGAGACGGAGGCTGGGACTAACAATATCAGGGAGCAACACTTTTCATGCAAAGCTAGGTGGGTCTCTATTCACTTCTAAAATCGTTATTACAAAGCAAACGAACTACACGAGTATAACATTGTATTTATGGGGGATTTTTAACAAATGTTCCTTGGATGGAGTTTTAAATTTCCAGCAATATATGGACTGTCCTACACGTCATCAAAAAACACTTGATTTATGTTATGGGTCAATACCGAATGCATATAGATCCTTTTCCAGACTCCCAATTGGTTGTGCAGACCATAATGCAGTTTCTTTGCAACCATGTTATAAACCAGTGTTGCAGAGAACAAGGCCAGTCATTGCGTCTTTTCAAAGATGGACTGATGATAATATCTTCCAGTTACAAGACTGTTTTGATCAGACTGAATGGGATATTTTTAAAACTTCTTGTGTAGACCATGATGACCTAGCTGATGTTGTGAGTTCTTATATTCACTTTTGTGAAGAGTCTGTGATACCTAGGAAAAATGTAAGAATCTACTCGCATAAGCCTTGGGTGACAAAATCATTGAAATATGTTTTAAATGAGAAGAAACGGGTTTTTTACCAAGGAACAGATTTGGAAAAGAGGCAGGTTAATAAGGAAGTCAAACGAGAAATTAGAAGGGCAAAAATGAAATACAAGGAATCAGTGGAGGAGAAGTTTATTAAGGGAAATATTCAGTCAGCATGGAAAGAAATAAAAGTAATGGCTGATGCAAAAAATAAAGAATCAACTAGAATTATTTTGACTGAGTCTAGGATAGAAAAGGGAGAGATAGCAGATGAATTTAATGTTTTTTTTAGGCGATTCGATACACACGATTTTAATAAAATGAGTAGGGATTTTTATTCTGGTTTGAAAACAGAGAATTATCTGGAAATTGATAAAGCTTCTGTTTTGAGGGTTTTACAGACCACCCAACAAAATAAAAGCCCTGGGAGAGTTTTGAAGAGCTGTGCTTATCAGCTCTGTGATATTAGTCATTTCATTTTCCAGACCTCATTGAAATTACAGAGAGTACCCTCAGTGTGGAAAAAATCAATTATTGTACCGATTCCTAAAAAGACCAATGCCAAACAAATGAATGATTTTAGACCAATTTCTTTAACATCATTATTAATGATGTGTTTTGAGAGAATTGTTAAATTTTGGCTCGTAGAGCATACTAGTCAGCTGATTGATCCGCTACAATTTGCTTATAGGAGAAATAGGAGTGTGGAGGATGCCACTCTGACACTCTTAAACTACATATATAAACATGTGGATATCGGTAAGCATCATGCTCGTTTATTATTTATAGATTTTTCTTCAGCGTTTAATACTATTCAACCAATTCTTTTAGCTGAACGTTTGCTTTCTGAATTTAATGTCCCTAAGTGTTTGGTGGCCTGTGTGACGGGGCGCATAGCTATCGTCACGGCAGTGATATGCTGCCCATTCTAGTACACAAGGACTGAGCGCAAATGTGACCTGTGTGTTTGTCTAGCACTTTAATGTCTTCTGTTAATCTTTATACTGTTACAAAGTCTTTCACTACAATATTTAATATATCCCGTAGCTTTTGTGTGCACACTTAACAGCTAATACTGCGGTGATTTATATGCTATAGCTAACGTTACTTTTATCAATACATATCTTGCTGTTTTAAAGAAAATCATGTCATTTACGTTACAGTCATAACTAGTTACAATAATCACGCAACACATGTTTTCAGTATGTATCCGTTTATTTAGTTTAAGAGAAACACATAGCTTTGACATACCATCTCTGTCGTGCTGGCGTCTCCGGTTTGTTTGTGTCAAGGGAAATTTGCCGCGATTGTGGGGTTTAAATGACGCTATGACTTCCGGGTCAATAGTAAATATCCCGGAGTTTGAGTTATTTATATATAGCTGTTAAATATGACTTGTTGCTTGTCAATTGTTAGCTGAAAATATAGAAATAATATTCTGTAAATTTCTAGTTTAATAGAAGTAGTATTTCAGCTGTTTTTTAGCATTTATGTCTTTGTCATATCTGAGCCACCCCTGCACCATAATCATGTGTTGGTATGTTCCAATTCCATGGGTGACCTCAGGTCTATAAAGTGTAGTATTGTCATTCTGTCTAGGGGGGAGAGTTGAGAGGACATACGTCTATACTCTAAAGTGACTTGTGTTAAGGTCAATTTCTGAACAGCTGTAAACATTCGGTTGTTGTTTGACTCTCATGTCAATTTACTTTATTTACTAAACAGTGTTTTTTTTTTCTTTTTTTTTCTTTTGTTAATTTTTTTTATTGCCTTTCATTGGCCTTAACTGGGACAAATAAAAAGATCCCATCTTGACAAACTCATCCAACCTCTCCTGAGTGCTTTCATCTGCTCATGACAATTCAGTCACGTCTACCCATAACAGCCTGGATTTTAGATTTTCTGACCAGAAGATCTCAAATGGTACGGGTGAATGGAGAACATTCCAGGGAGCTGCATTCTTCAGTGGGCTGTCCCCAGGCCCAGGGTTGTATTCTTTCACCTTTATTATTTATTTTATATACAGATAGGTGCAGAAGTCAATATCCAGACACACATATTATTAAATATGCCGATGATACAGTGGTGATGAGTCTGTTAAAGCAAGGTGACACAGAGCACGGGCCCATTCTGAAATATGTTTTGGATTGGTGTGAGAGTTCTCATTTACAAATTAACGTATCCAAAACTAAGGATATGACTATAGAATTTTATAATTCTGTCGGAACTCCATCTAAAGTAGTTATTGCGGGTAAAGAGGTTGAGAAGGTCAGTTCATATAAGTATTTGGGTACATTGATTGATGATAAACTTAGATGGGTGGAAAACACAAATCTTATTAAATCGAAAGCACAAAAACGGTTATATTTACTGATGAAGCTTAAGTCCTTTGAAGTGGATAAATCCATATTGATAATGTTTTATAGATCTTTCATTGAAAGTGTTTTAACGTTTGCTATGATCTGTTGGTTTTA
This sequence comes from Chrosomus eos, assembly GCA_036326025.1. NCBI lineage: Eukaryota > Metazoa > Chordata > Actinopteri > Cypriniformes > Leuciscidae > Chrosomus > Chrosomus eos. The sequence goes on from JAZAVI010000482.1 coordinate 74,825, forward strand.
TGGATTAAATGTTAAAAGTAGATCCCAGCTTCAGCACATTATTAATCTAGGGTCAAAGATTACAGGATCTGTACAGTTGGGTTTGTCTGCTTTGTGTGAGAGAAATGTTCTTAGGAAGTCTTTGACTATCCTAGAAGATACATCCCACATTTTGTTTTTAGAATTTGAATTGCTTCCCTCAGGAAAGCGATATAGAGTGCCCAAGTGGAGGACCGTTAAAGCTTCTAGGTCTTTTGTTTCAAACGCAGTTATGAGTGTAAATACTTATTTGAAACAAAGATAAGGTGCTGTGAATTTTAAATAGTAGCTATATGAAGAATTATTATAAATGCCCGGGGTTCGTGATGTTTATTCGTAAGGTTTTGTGATGTTATGCTGTTTTATGTTTTATAAAAAGTTGTATGTTTGTGAGGTTGAAGCTACTTAAATTGCCCTGTAAAGGGACAAATAAAGATTTTTTTTTTATTAGCAGCGTGTGCTAGCGTATCAACAACCGGTATGAGAACCGAAATCATAACCAAAAACTAACTAGTATAACTTCACGGTAAGGTTAAAAGCAAAAAAGGTGTGCTTTTCTTTGAGGGGTTTACCTGACTGTGAGGACGTCCACACAGTTTAATCCAAAGACGACACTTGTCAGGATTTGACATCGGTTTTGGGAAGGGAAAAAAACGGACACCCCACTCCAACCTCTCTGGGAAACGCGTATCTGTGTTACAAATGCCCCAGGCACAACGTTTAACCATATTTTTTATAAAACTATGATGGTAATAGCCTGCCGAGACCAAAAATATGAGACGCCTGTGTTGAAAGTCAATGGATGGAGCGCTGTGAAAAAGTGTCGGACCTCTGTGGGAGCTCGTTCTTGGCTGTGCTGTGATTGGTCAATCTACATTCTAGGGCGTGGCTTAGCCAAAGGCGAATTACTCAAGTAATCTTACTAACTTGTTACTTAAACTAAATTGATATTTATTACTTAATTTACTTGGGAAGACTTGGCTTTCTTTCCTTTTAGCCGATTATTAACTTAACTTCAGTTTTCCCTTTAAAGGGCCCCTATCATGGATTTTTGAAAATGACTGTCCATGTAGTTTGTAATATATCTCAAAGTGGATGAAAACATCCTGCAAAGTTTTATATCTGAAAGTGCACCGTATATAAAGTTATTGTCTTTCAAAAGTGAGTCTCGACTCTTGAGTCTATGAAATGAATTGTTTTTGAAACGAGTCATTAGCCGTTGGGTGTAAATACGAAACATTAGCATATTGGCCGCGCCCAGTTATTGCGCGCGCACTCGCAGGGAAACTTAAGCCTAGTTCACACTACATGATTTTAAGCCCGATTTGAGCCCGATTTGCAAATCGTTGAGCTCGCCGACAGGTCGGGTGTTATCGCGTGCAAATCGCGGGTGATTAGCGCGCGATGAACGCTCGCCAATCTGTTAGTATGAAAGAGCCAACAACGCATCAGAGACGCTCACAGACGCGTCGCCGAGCCCAGACAAATATCTAGCATGCTAGATATCCAGAGCTGTCGCGCGACTCAACCTCACGTGATATCATGAGCTACAGCCAATCAGAGCAACTAGAGATTAAACATACACGTATGTGTAGACATAAAAATATAATTACTGATGCTTTTCGGAAGTATATCCCTGTTTGTAATCATAGGTTTCACTAAAATACTTTTAGGAAAAAGGAAAGTCAACTGTATATATTGCAGATGTTCACAATGTTGATGTTCTGGGTGTTCTTTTTTAAAATGAAGTTGTTGAGTGAGTGTATATATTTTCTCAGAGCAAATTATCGCGCAAACAGTTTGCAACTCTGACGTCCATATTCGCGTGTTGTGTTCTTCTTCCCTGGGTATTGGTGCGCGTGCTGTTTCGCGTCTTTTTCGGTTCATTTTATCACGTGATTTTTTGTGAGAAAACGTGGTTTGTGGACAAGATAGAATCGTTGGGTGACAGAGTTGTTGTCAACTCGTGTAGTGCGTTACCTCCTGTTGCGGATCAATCACGTTGTGTCGTGTGGTGTGAACAGCTCAACAACTTGAACAGTCCTGATTTCACAGAGAGCAAGTCATGAAGTGTGAACCGCACAGTTCAGCCCGACGTTTTAAATCATGTAGTGTGAACTAGGCTTTAAACCTCAAACGGCACCTGATTCCTGATCTGGACCGCATCATATCGAGAAGACGGCGCTGTGCATAATGTGAAGGTAAAGCCAGTTATTTTTCACTCCCCATGGATGAGCATGTGAAGAATCAGTGGTTAAAATTCATCTTACATTGTGTAGGTCTCCTGCTATGGTTAACTCATATTATCACTGTCTAACTGACCACTATTATCGAGTCGTCCTTGCGATGGAGGTTAAAAGGGTACCTATTATGAAATTTTGAAAATTGCCCTTCATGTAGTGTGTAACATAGATCTAAGTGAACAAAAACATCCTGCAAAGTTTTAAATATGAAAGTTCACCGTATACAAAGTTATTGTCTCTCAAAAGTAAGAGTCGACTCTGAGTCGCTGATATGAATCCATAGACGAACGATGCATTTTCTCTAACTTTCGTACGCCACTTGTACAAGTTATTTGAATAAGATACGCCCACTCAGTGCGCGCGCCGAGCAGACAGAGAAACCTGACAACATCATGTCGATGAGCTGTTCTGAAGTGCGAATCAAAAGCGAACTTTTTTTTCACTGCCCAGGGACGAGCATGTGAAGAATCTGGCTAGAGTTTATATTTACAACTATACCACACAAGTATAGCCACCTTGAGCTGTGTTCGCGTTATTTTAATGAGGATCGCTTCACAAACACAAATGCTTTCAAGTGTGGATTCGCGAGTCGCCTGATACTGAAGGAACGTTCAATACCAAGTTTATTTGGATCGGCTTCATCCTCCGAATCACAACCTGTAAGTACTGTTAATAATTGTTGCTTTTATGGGTTTTGTAGCATGCTCAATAAGTGGTTGTGTGTGTGTGTGTGTGTGTGTTGGTTGGTGTGTGTGTGTGTGTGTGTGTGTGTGTGTGTGTGTGTGTGTGTGTGTGTGTGTGTGTGTGTGTTGTGTGTGTGTGTGTGTGTGTGTGTGTGGTGTGTGTGTGTGTGTGTGTGTGTGTGTGTGTGTGTGTGTGTGTGTGTGTGTGTGTGTGTGTGTGTGTGTGTGTGGTGTGTGTGTGTGTGTGTGTGTGTGTTGTGTGTGTGTGTGTGTGTGTGTGTGTGTGTGTGTGTGTGTGTGTGTGTGTGTGTGTGTGTGTGTGTGTGTGTGTGTGTGTGTGTGTCAGTTACGCTCAACGCAGCTTAGGTCTCCAAGCTGTGTGTGTGTGTCAGTTACGCTCAGCGCAGCTTAGGTCTCCAAGCTGTGTGTGTGTGTGTCAGTTACGCTCAGCGCTTAGGTCTCCAAGCGTGTGTGTGTGTCAGTTACGCTCAGCGCTTAGGTCTCCAAGCTGTGTGTGTGTGTCAGTTACGCTCAGCGCTTAGGTCTCCAAGCTGTGTGTGTGTGTCAGTTACGCTCAGCGCTTAGGTCTCCAAGCTGTGTGTGTGTGTTTTTTGAAATATGTAAAATGTTTGTCGTTGTTATTGGAGTTGTCATAAAGAATAGAGCGTATTGTAGTACTGCAGTGCTTTATCAATATGTTTAAGCTTTGGGTTAACGCGAAAAAATAACTGACTGGGTCGTCTGACCAATGACCGCTGATTAGCGTCACGCAAAGGCGGGGTTTGAAAAATGAGTCGTCAAACGAATCATTATGGAATCGCTGAGCAAATCAGGTAAAAATAAATGCATATTATAAGACAACAAAAGTGTTTTTTGTCATTGCATGCATGTAAAACTGTTGTTGGGGACTCCCAGAACAATATTAGGAACATTTTAAATGCCATAATAGGTACCCTTTAATAAATAGTTCTTCTAATATTTCTTCATCGCACTCCCGCTTGCATTAATATGGTAAAATCGACGTCATTGTTCGTTACTGTGTTTAGTTTACGGCGAAGGAAGCCTCAGAAGCATAGACTGTAAAAAAATATGGACGTAGTGTCCGTGACGTCACCCGTAGGTTTCTGAAGAGCGTTTTAGAAGCCTAAAGTGGGCGGGGTCAACCGTCGCCATCTTGACAGCGCGTCACCTCTCGTCACTCCCGGATAACAGAAAATGGGCAAAGAGGCGGGACTTACTGGCCTCGCGCTAAAGTGGCAGCTGATTATAGAAGTAAAGCCAACAGTTAAAGTTCATGTTTTTCCCATTCGAAATGCTATAATAGTTAAAAGATGTAACTAAAAGTGAGACTATGTGTATCGTGATGCATTATTATTAATCTGCTAGTTAAAATGTATTATCATGCAGTAACTTGACAGTGACAGTGATTCATGCGCATATATGACAGTCAGCGCGGCATCGCACGTCAAGTTCGTAAAGAGCTTTATTCAATCCATTTTAAAATCTTTTGGCCACCTCTCAATTTCTCAAAATGGGTTAAACCAAAGATATTACCTCAGAAGTTCAAGTAAATGCACTAGAAATCCACGCTCATTCAAGGTATTGCATGGACGGAGAGAAAGCGCTGACACCTGCAGGATTTCATCTGACGGTACTTTTATTTAAAAATAAAAAGTTAAATAAGCATATCTGTTCCGTGAGAGCAACAGTTCCACATAACGAGTGTAGTCTCTAAGGTTATATCTACGTTTTTAAATCTAAACTTCAAAAAGCAGACATCCGTGCACTCGAGGAAAACAACTGGAAATACAGTGCTGGTTGTTCTCTCCATACTCGACAACAACGGAATCCAACGGAGTGGGCGAAGGTATAATGCGTGTATTAAATTGTATGAAATAATCCCGAAAAAAGCACAAACACGGCAGAGATGGCGAGTACAGCAGCGGCTGGAATTAGCCGAGGGTGACGCTAACAGACACCAGACAAACGGCTGTCACTCAAGTGGCCACGCCCTTAATTATGCAGAACTGTAAGGCTTAATATAATTTAAACGGATGAGTTGTAAAAAAAATTCTCCCCCCCCCCCCTTCACAGTTGTCATGAAGGGCAAAATTAGCTATATAGACAAAAAAAACTTTTGCTCCAGGCTGTAAACATATTTTTTTCTGCTGTAAAGTTGAGAATTTTAACATGGGGGAGATACAGATTTGACTCACTTTTGCAGCCAGCCTCAAGCGGCCAGTCGATGAATTGCAGTTTAATTCACTTCTGTGTTGGTTTCAAGAGAAAGACGGGGAGGTTGCCGCTTGCTCAGAACACGCAGAGCTGTCGGTGTGGGCGTTTTTGTTTCTCGACGCGCGCCGCTCAGGCTCTGGACGTGCTGTACACGGGTAGGCCAATCACAACAGACTGCGCTGTCTGGCCAATCAGAGCAGATAAAATCGCGGAAAGGAGGGATTCAGAGAGATTGATTCATTTGACGAGCCGTTTGAGAATCATTGAAAATGTGATGTGCAAATGTATATTGTGAGGAAATTAAACAGGTTTTTTTTACATTTGATGCGTGTAAACATGTTGTAGGAGACTCTACAACAACATTAGGAAACTTTAAAATACCATGATAGGGGCTCTTTAAGTTTGCTTTGCAAAAATAAGGCAATCGGTTTCCAAACTTTTTTTTTAAATAAACTGAATTTGTTAGAATTTACAGTGATAGAAATATGAGTTTGTTATACTGTAGTTAGTCGTGACCAACAGCTTCATGGTTAGAAGTACTGACTGACGTGATCAGGATGATGGAGATTAAAATACTCAGTCATTTGACTTCATTATGAAATCATAGGATTCATTTTATGATACAGTTATGGTGTTTTTGTGTCCTTTTTGAACTCTGAAAGTTAATCATGTCATTCTCTATAATAGCGATCAGCAGATTCAGCATATATATATATATATATATATATATATATATATATATATATATATATATATATATATATATATATATATATATATATATATATAAATATATAAATATATAAATAAATATATAAATAAAAAATTTGTTCCAGGGAAGATATAGCCTACAGTATAGATTTTAAACAACATGAGGTGTGTGTGAGATTAAATGATAAAGAGTTTTGATGAATGAAGAGAGAGTTTATGAGGACAATGATGTTGAACTCACCCTTCACAGAGAGAGAAACAGCAGATCTTGATGTTGATGAGTTTGGTCTTCCATCTCTCTGTCCTTTACACCAGTACTGACCCTGATCAGACTCAGTAGCTCCTCTGATAGTGACAGTGTCTGTGTTTACAGTGTAACGCTCAGACGCCTGTAATATTACACTGCCTTTATACCACTCATATCTCCAGTCACTGTAATAAGGGTTTATCACACACTTCAGATTGACTGTTTCTCCAGTGAATACAGGACTGTCTGGTGTCACAGTCACTGTAGATGTGGGTAAATCTGAGAAGAAAAACAAATATGTCAATATGTAAACTAAATGGTTTCATGCAAATTCCAAAATTAGATTTTCTATAAACTAAAAAAGTTTATTTCTACTAGTAAATGCAGTGATTATTTATCCTGCTCCTTTGTGTTTGAGGAGTGATTTCTTACAAACATCTGTAGTTTATTTTCCACCACACATTTATTGTGCTTTTGTGTCCTTTTTGAACTCTGAAAGTTCACCATCTCATTATTATATCGTTCAGCACATTATACAAAAAAAAAAAATCTAAAGAAGAAATATATACAGATTTTGGAACGACATTAGGAGATTGAATTATGACAGTATTATTATTTTCAGGTCAGCTAATGAAAGTTCACCAACTGTCAATCGAACATTAGAATTAATTTCATCCAACACTCAAAGTTTCAATATTCATAATCAGAGAGAAACCGACGACAGGATCATCTGAAAATCAAAGCAAAGCTGCATTTGTATAAAAACTTTAGTAACTGCACAAAAAGATATTTATGGAAATATGTAAAAATGTTTAAAATAAAGTGTATAACGGCCATCAACACAGCAGTTTTTCTTAAAGGTTTCTCAGGTCTGTGTTCACATGCGTCTTTATCTGTTGTAAGATCACACTTCAAGTTAAATACTTCAGCTTTAAAGTGTATTTTCAGATCGGATTCAGTTTCATTCAGTTTTGCTCCTTCAAGTAGTTTGAACAAATTAAACAGATTTAAACCCTCAAAAGAGAGATGGACTGTAACGCTCAGTCAGTTAAAGCACAGCATTTGTGCAAAGATTCACAGATTTCCAGTAAGTGCAGGCAGCAAAAAATTAATTACGGTAAATACAAAAATGTTTTTGGAAGTATTTTAGCTGCTGGTTCATATCATGTGTAATGAGCGTTTATGATGCCGTTTACTTTAACTATCACAATAGGTTTGAAGAGCTCTGCATTCAGTTCTGTCTCGCTCAATCTAATGGTTTTGAACACAAGAGCACGTCATCTGTGAGAGAATTAAACAGAATTAACCCTTTAAAAGAGGAGTGAGAACCACATTATAGTGTGAACGTAACATCTGAGTCAAAGACTCTCGATTAGATGTGTGATCATCACTGATCATGAATAATAGGAGTTTATGAGGACAATGATGTTGAACTCACCCTTCACTGTGAGATAAACAGCAGAGCTTGATGTTGATGAGTTTGGTCTTCCATCTATCTGTCCTTTACACCAGTACTGACCCTGATCAGATCTAATAGCTTTAACAATACTGAGAGTGTCTGTGTTTACAGTGTAACGATCAGACACCTTTAAAATGTTACTGTATCTGTCTTTATACCACTCATATCTCCAGTCACTGTGATCAGAGTTTATCACACACTTCAGATTGACTGTTTCTCCAGTGAATACAGGACTGTCCGGTGTCACAGTCAGTGTAGGTCTTGGTAAATCTGTGAAGAAAGACAGAAACATAAAGACTCAAACAGCTCTTTCAGGGAATAACACTGATTGTTCAGAAGGACCTTCGGTTGTAAACGCTGGTTGTAAATGGGAATGTTGCTGGTATAAACCCTGCAGTGAATGAACTGTTAACCATCACTATTGTGTCCTTGAACAAAGCATTTGACCAACAGTTTCCAGAGGGATTTTCTCTAGTTCATGGAGCCATTCTGTGACAGAAATACATTACACTGTTCTTGGTCATATGGTGATAAATATACTTTTGCAAAAAGGAAGAGACAGTTGGCAAACCAGTTTGTTACACAGTTACAAAACAAAATTTAAATATATTTATTATATGAAATACATGTTTCTATTGAAGCTGGTGTGTCAACTCTCTCTTTACTTGTGCAGTTTGTGTGGTTGAGCTCCCTCACTGAGTTAGTTTTGCCCGCTGGATGTGCAGTTTGTGTTGAACCTTTGTGATAAATCAGGGCTCGACATTAAGGCTTGTCCGCTTGTCTGGGACAAGTGGATTTTTTGTAGGACAAGTGGAAGAGAAAATTAGTTGTCCCACTGGACAAGTTAAATTTCAAACAAAATAAATGCCATGTTACGTCACGTTATGTGCCACTCATTGCGTCTATTTTACAGATTTAAGTCTACCGATTTGAAACGAACACATTTTTCGCGCTGCCTGTTTTTTTTTTTTTTATATATATATTTTTTTTTATATTCAATGCCACAAGAACAGAGATATCACATATTCACAATATTACATTAACTGCCAGAAAAAAAAAAGAAAAAAAGAAAAAATATATATATTTTTTTACATAAAATCCAGTGTTTTCAAAACATTACACAAAACTTATTTGGTAATTTCCATGCTTTAACCCAAGAGATATCAACAAATAAGGAAGACCAAAAGAATCTTGCTGCAGGAAAAGACACTGAGCCAAGAGCTTTCCTTATAATCATATTGCTACATTTTTGTTGTAAAACATCAACATTATCAATGAAAACTTTACCACAAATATTGTCCATGTTAATTTCCACTGAATCAGCGTTTTTTAAGAGTAAAATTACACTCTCGTCAAGAACAATAGCAAACTCTCTTGGTTTAACTGGTAATTTAAATTTTTGTAGAAATTCAGTGTATGATAACAAATATCCATTGGAATTGACCCTTCGCGTGGAGCTTGATTGACAGGTGTTCTAACCAATCATACTTCGCCATCCGCCATTTTGTCCGAAAAAGCAGCCAGTAGAGTTAGGAGGATTTGAACTTGGTAAAATGAATATACTGACGCCTTTCCGCGGTTAAAACAACATTACTTCTTATGTTCGTTCATGTTTATTTGATGCTATAAATGAACTAGAAGGAAGAGATGATCGGATCACGAGCAGCTTTAACTGATGCTCTACAGCGATCTGTCACGGCACATTAAAGAGCCCCAAAACGGTATTTATTGTTTAAATTTCTTTTAAAAAATGACCACATTTGAAAGCTGAGACTTTGTTTAATATGTTTAATATCAAAAGTAACCGAAAAGTAACCTGTCTGTCCTGTCTGTCCGCGTGTTGTCAGTCTCCTCTCTGCTCCGCAATGTATTTTTCACTGCGTGAGAACATGGTGAGAGCATGAGAGCGGCGTAGCTTGTCAGGCATAGCGACAGTAACTAAGGAGGGCGGGTCTTTGCGAAGGGTCAATTGGTTAATTGATAAAAAATACATCGCGGAGCAGAGAGCAGACTGACAACACGCGGACAGACAGGACAGACCAGGTTACTTTTCGGTTACTTTTGATATTAAACATATTAAACAAAGTCTCAGCTTTCAAATGTGGTCATTTTTTAAAAGAAATTTAAACAATAAATACCGTTTTGGGGCTCTTTAATGTGCCGTGACAGATCGCTGTAGAGCATCCGTCAAAGCTGCTCGTGATCCAATCATCTCTTCCTTCTAGTTCATTTATAGCATCAAATAAACATGAACGAACATAAGAAGTAATGTTGTTTTAACCGCGGAAAGGCGTCAGTATATTCATTTTACCAAGTTAAAATCCTCCTAACTCTACTGGCTGCTTTTTCGGACAAAATGGCGGATGGCGAAGTATGATTGGTTAGAACACCTGTCAATCAAGCTCCACGCGAAGGGTCAATTGTCTTACTAATATAATCCCTTCATTAAACCAAGTGTGATAGAATAGTGATTTGTTTTTAAAAAGAATGTCTTTGTTATTCCATATGAAATAGTTGTGTGGTGAAAAATTGTGTTTATATACCAATTTCCATGCTAGCAGGGCTTGTCTGTGAAAACTGGCCAATTTTACAGGAATTTTGTCAGCAGAAAAAATACATTTCAACAAAAAATCTATGCCTCCAAGAGTATTAAATATATAGAATTTGGAAATGCGTTCCAAATACTTTCTCTATTCTTCAAAAACTCTATCAACCATTTAATTTTGAAAGTGTCATTAAGTGTATTATAATCTAAAACCTCAAGTCCCCCTTGTTCTTTGGTGTTACATATTACCTCCTTTTTTAAATAATGTGTTTTTTTCTCCATATGAAGTCATAAAGTATCTTATCTAATTCCTTAATCACCTTAGGAGGCACATCTAATGATAAAGATGTATATACTGATCTAGATATACCTTCCGCCTTTGACAATAATACCCTCCCAATTATTGATATATCCCTCATTAACCACCAATTAAATTTATTTTTTGTTTTCTCAATAATTGGTTCAAAATTTAACTGATTCCTTTGTTTTTCATTTTTACAAATAACTATACCTAGATATGTTAATTGGTGTTTAACTGGAATGTTCTCTATTTCTGTAGAGGAGCAATCTTTAAGGGGAAACAATACAGATTTATCACAATTCATTTTAAGGCCAGATACAGCAGTGAATGCCTCAATACATCTAATTATTTTTGGTACCTCGAATTTGTTTTTCAAAAAAATTGCAGTGTCATCAGCAAACTGGCTTAGTTTAAATTCTAATCTGTGATACCATTATACTTATGTCTTTTTACATGCATTGCCAAAACCTGGGTAACCAACAAAAATAAAGGAGGAGAGAGAGCGCATCCCTGCCTAATCCCACGATGAATATCAAACCTTTGTGAAGTACCAAATGCAAGTTTGACAGAACTATTACAACCATTATACAATGTTTTGACTGCTTTCAAAAATACATCTCCAAAACCTAACAATTTAATAACTTTGAAAATAAAATCATGATTTACAGTATTAAATGCTTTATAAAAATCAATAAATAAAATAAAACTATCATCTTCAATAAAATTACTATAGTCTACCATATCTAAGTTTAGTCTAATATTATTCCTAATATGACGGCCTTGCATAAAACCAGACTGTTCCATATCAATTATTTGATCTAAACCTTGTTTCATTCTTCTAGCAAAAATCATTGCAAACAACTTACTGTCATTATTAAGCAAACTAATAGGCCTCCAATTTTCAATAAGTAACTTGTCCTTGCTAGGTTTGGGAATCAGTGTTATAACCCCTTGTTTTAATGAAGCAGGCAATTCACCCTTTTCTATAGCTTCTATAAATACTAATAATAAAAAGGGTGAAAGTTCTTTAGAAAATGTCTTATAAAACTCTCCTGTTAGCCCGTCATTGCCTGGAGATTTGTTATTTTTTAGCAAGTCAATGCACTCTCTCAACTCCTCAATAACTATTTCTTTATCACACACATTTTGGAAATTCTGATAAATTTTTTTGGTATCGCTCAAAGTTATAAAAAAATATATCAATATTGGAAGTAGCCATTGTGGAAGAATACAAATTACTAAAAAACTGAGAAACATATTTTGAAATATCCAAAGAATTATCTACTATTTTGTTGTTAATCATTAGTTTTGAGACTGAGGCAAAATCACTGTTTGTTTTTTTTCAAAGCCAAAAAAATATTTTGTATTTTTTTCCCCTTTTTCTAACCATTTAAGTCTAGATCGAATAAATGCTCCTTTTGCTTTATCCTCATAGATATGATCTAGTTCAGTATGTAATACATTTAATTTATTTAATTCAAAATCAGTCAATGCTTCTTTCTTCTTTTTATTCAAATTTAATATTTTCTCAATAATTGAATTTTCTTTCCTTTTTAAATTTTTTTGCTTCCAATTTTCCTTGGTTAAAGAATGCCGTTCTGATATTAAACTTAATTAATTCCCAGTACTTTCCATACGTCTTTTCCATAGCTGCAATTGTTCTATATTTTTCAATAATGTGTTTGATTTTTTTTCTTTAGGCATTCACTTTCAAGCAATTTATTATTTAATTTCCAGTAACTATTAATTTTATTAATTTATCTTTCACCATATTTATTCTTATAAATATTCCTTTATGATCTGTCATTATGCAAGGTTCTATCAGTACAGAGGTCACATTATTAGCTAAATCATTGGACACTAACCAATAGTCAATACGAGAATGAAGAGATGAGTTCTTATTCCTCCACGTATATTCCTCCCTGTCTGGATTCTTCTGATCTCTCCACACATCTGTGAGGCCCAATCTTAAACATACATTAACTAGTTCACTCGAAGGGCCAGGCCTACTTTTAGGAGGCCATCTATCAATGGTTGCATCAAACACAGTATTGAAATCTCCTCTCCAAATAACTTTAGCTAAAGGATATGATAAAATAAAATGGAATTCTAGATTCAATATGCAAAAAGAGTGTTTCATTGTTCATGTTGTTATTGGTGGCATAACAATTAACTAATACAAATATTTCGTTATCCTTATCTAACACAAGTAATATCCATCTACCACAATCATCTTTTTCAAAATTTAGTATCCGCCCTGTAAATTTATCCTGTAAAATAGCGACCCCCGCTGATCGATTACTGCCAAATGAAAACCAAATCTCTTTTCCCCACTGATTTTTCCAAAACTTAGCATCTGAAGAACATGCATGCGTTTCCTGAATTAAACATAAATCTACACATTTCCCTTTACAATACAAAAATAAAGCTTTTCTCTTTAGAATATCACGAATACCTCTGGCATTGATAGAAAATAAAGAAAGAGACATAACTTGTCAAAAGTAACCAATTATTGAAAAATAAACCACAGGAGTAGGTAAATAGCCTAAACTTTAAATTTTAACATAATGGGATTCCCACAAACGAGTGCAAACATTTAAATAAACCTTAAAGTGCATCCGTTATTTAACCATCCGATTAAGAACTTAGAAGCAACCACTTCTTGAAAGATGATTAACTTTGACTTTTTCAGGACACCACCAACTGCAGAATCCTACCAAACGACCACAAGTCTATGAAGATCCGTTGCCCTCTTTGGGATAAATCTCTTTACCATCAATGAACGCCCTCGCTCCGCTGAAGTATGCGCTTTTGCCCTCCTTACTCGCCCTCTCCACAGCCGGCCAAAGACGATTCCGTGCTTCAATGTCAAAAGCAGTCAAGTCCTCCTTAAAGGTGCAGTGTGTAGCTTTTTGGCGACATCTAGCGGTTCGTTTGCGAGTTTACACTAAGGGCTCAGCCCACTGCTCACAGCTAACATGGAGTACCACAGTCCATTCATGGATAAAGTTTACAAAGCCATAGTCAGGTGAGGATCAAGGGTCTTAATCAGCTGATTACTATTATTATATTATGTATTGTCTCACGAACGTAACCAGCACATTCTCCCCACATAGCAAACCCATAATACAGCGAGGGAGAAGAACCATATGAAACTATGCAACTATAGATTTTTTCTAACAGGATAGTAAAAGTTTAGCTGGCTAATATGAGCTGTTACTGTGGCTGAGCTGGTTAAAGCCTTGTTTATACTCGACGCGTCCGCATGAGCCCAAAGGTGCGTGCGGCAAAAATGACGTGATTGTAACAGCGCGCGTGCCTCCGCATCCCATAGACACCACTTACTACACACAATAGGCTTTTTTCTCTGATTTTGGAAACTCGATCGACTTAAAATGCTTCCAAGATCGACGGGTTGGTGATTCATGTAACTGTTTTCTGGTCAATGACAAGAGTAGCCTACTAATCAGCTGTCTCACGAACGTAACCAGCACATTTATCCCCACATAGCAAAGCCATAACACAGCGAGGGAGAAGCATTAAGTTACATGAAACAATCCAACTACATATTTACAACACTGACCAGGGAAAACACTCACGGTGTTTATGACTAGCTTCTTCTAGCTTTCTGCAGCTTCTCTTTCAAAGTGACGAAACGCGCTCTGTAACGCTGTTTGTTCGCTGTCGGCTACGGTAGAAATATGACGTCATAACATGGCGGCCTTCATAGAAGGGGATTCCCGCGCCTATGTAGATATAAATGCCTCATTCTAAGGTAATAAAAACATTACGGTTTATTAAGTAAGTTCTTTATACACAACTGAACACATAGTTATGGATGTCATATTGCATTTCTGTTAATAAATACTCAAAAATGTTACACACTGCACCTTTAAACCGCAGCCCTTTGGTGGTCAGATACTCCTTGTTTTTTGAATTTTTCCAGATCAAATCTCTGGCTGTGCGAGAAATTAATCTCATGATCACCGGTCTTGGTAGAACTTTTCTGCCATCATCCGAGGTTTTAAGTCTGCCAAGACGATGTGCCACATCCAAAGCATCCGCTACCATACGCCTGTCGTCAGCTGTGTCGGCGGACACTTGTTTGCATATTTCTATGACTCTCGTTCTCTTACGAGAGGTTCTCTCGTATTGCGTAAGCTAGCTTACGCTACGGAAAGATTCCATCTTTCTGAGAAATTGAAGCCAAAAATTATCCTATAATTTTGTATCCATTGTCAACGCAGTTCAGCTGCAGCAGACCATGAGAGGGCTAGCTAGCCGCTCATTGGTTCGCTCACGGAGAACTGCTTAAGCCTATGAGGGAACGCGAGTGAACCCGCGACCAATGAGAGTCTGACTCGATCTCAATACGTCACCGCCCGCCGAAACGGGTGTGGACGAGACTATAAATATCCCGAAATAGGCTGAATAATCTGATTTGTTCATCCTTCAGCGACGCACCTGCATCTGCTGATCCTGAGAGAGAAGCCGCCGTCGTTTGAAAAGGCACCTTCTAGCGAGCGTTTGGGAGACTGAGGAAGCCGGCCGTCTTCGCCACCTTCAGCCGTCCTGTGAGCTAGCGCCATCCGACGGATTGTATCCTTTTTACGAAAATGCTTCCTATATATTGTTGTATCTAAAAGAGCGAGCGTCTTTTTCAAGATGTCTCGTAAATTTTCTGGCGGCTCTTGCCGCGCTCCCCTCGAGGCTGGGGACCGCCACCTCTTCTGCGCTCTCTGCCTCGGATTGGAGCACGCCGAGCTCGCCCCCGCTGTGGCGGCTGCGAGCTCTGCGAAACTATGCCATTGTTGACCCCGCGGGCTCGACTTCGGCCACTAAGATGCTTCCGTGCCGCCTCTGACTTCGCCGCGGAGAAAGAAACGCCGCTCTCAGAGGCCGCCGGACCCCCAGCCGGAAGCGTTCATCCCGCCGGAGCCTCTCGCTCCCGCTCTCCATCTCCGCCGCTTCCGGACATACAGCTGCGCCGAGTGGCCGCTCTGTTGCCTCCGTTGACGCCGCGGACACCAAGGAGACATGTTCGCTTCTCGCTTCAGACGGTGAGGATTGGTCCGATTCTCACGCCTCCTCGGCCCGAGAATCAACCGGGTCCCGCGCTGGAATCGAGGAGGAATTAATGCACCTCCTCTCACAGGCCGTTTAAACGCCTCGGGCTCGATTGGTCTCCTTCCCCCGAGCAGACCATCAACCGCATGGACGGCAGCTACTTCCACCAGCGCTCGACTCCCGCCGCTAAACGGGCTGCGCCCTTTCTGCCTGATCTGCACGCAGAACTCACGAAGTCCTGGAACGCCCCGCTCTCTGCTAGAACTCGCTCTGACTCTTCCACCCCGCGTCGCGTTGTGGACGGAGCCGCAGAGAAGGGCTTTATCTCCATTTCCCCTGTAGAGGACCTGGTCGCCGCACATCTATGCCGCCCTCCGCGAGATGGCGCTCATCACCTGTGCTACCCGCTAAAGCCTGCAGTGCGACTTCAAGCTTTCAGCCGCCGGCCAAGCAGCTTCTGCACCCCATGTCTACTACAGAGTGAGGTACTTCGTGAATGGGACGAGAGCGGGGGGAAAAAATCCCCCTTCAGTCGCGGATTGAGGATTTCCCGCGAATTTTGTTCTGCCTCGTCGCGCTAGCTCCTCTGCAGGCCGCTCACGTGACCAGCCTCCTGCACGAGCCCCACCCTAGCGCCTAGCTAAACACAGTCAGACTTCTCAGCGACACCAGGGCGGTCGCCCTCGCTCTCGTTCTGACAGCCGCCACAGACCGCCGCCTCCCCGGGGGCCTCGGCAGAGGATCACGCTGAAAACTGATTACTCGAAGTCTGCCTAGCGTGGTTAAGAAAAAGACGGAGCTCTCCCGCCGCGGCCGGACCGCCGTCAAAGTTTCGCCCTCTGTTAGTCCCCGCTCACGCGGCTACTACAGCAGTGTACCCCGCCATTACCAAGCCGGTATCCCTTCCCGCTTGCATGAGCACAAACGCCGTGTTTACGGCGTCCCAGAGAAATCTCAAAAAGAGCGTAAAAGCCTCTTGTGTAGAAAATGTGCCCACAACACTGTGTTCACTCATACACAAAGACACTCCTGTTCCCGTGTCTCACACAGGGTCCACTCTCATAAAGCGGTCCCAACCCGCTCGAGTTTCAGAGTACATAAGCGCGCCCACGAGCCCGTGCGCGCGTCCCACCTCTGTTACACGGTCCATAAACTTGTGTAGAGAATGTGCCCACAACACTGTGTTCACTCATACACAAAGACACTCCAGTTCCCCTGTCTCTCACAGAGTCCACTCTCATAAAGCGGGCCAAGCCCGCTCGAGTCTCAGAGTGCATAGGCGCGCCCACAAGCCCGTGTGCGCGTCTCACCTCTGTTCACTCTGTTACAGGGCCCATAAACTCCTCTCCGAGTGTAAGTCCCGCTGTTGTAAACACTATCAGCGCGCTCACGCAGCCCGCGAAGTGCAGCGACGGGGACCATGTAGCCATTCACCCCCTAGCGTCACGCTTCAAAGCGTGGGAAGCAGTGGGTGTTAAACACAATAAAGCTAGGCTATCGCTTACAGTTTTGCCGCCGCCCTCCTCGCTTCCGAGCGCGGCTAGAAACTACTGTGAACCCAGAAGCAGTGACGCTGCTCCGTTCAGAGATAGCAATTCTGTTGTGCAAAAAGGCTATAGAGAGGGTGCCTCTGGCTATGAGCGAGTCGGGGTTTTACGGCCGTTATTTTCTTGTCCCCAAGAAAGACGGCGGTCTCAGA
Organism: Chrosomus eos; assembly: GCA_036326025.1. NCBI lineage: Eukaryota > Metazoa > Chordata > Actinopteri > Cypriniformes > Leuciscidae > Chrosomus > Chrosomus eos. The sequence goes on from JAZAVI010000482.1 coordinate 92,033, forward strand.
CCAATATTAGACCTCAGATCGCTGAACAAAGTTCTCATGAAGAGACCGTTCAAAATGCTCACTATCAGAAAACTCCTCGCGCATGTGCGCCAGGGGGACTGGTTCATATCACTAGATCTGAAAGATGCATACTTTCAGATCCAGATAAATCCCCTTCACAGGCCATTCTTACGTTTCCCCTTTGAAGGCAAGGGTTATCAATACACCGTCCTACCGTTCGGCCTATCCCTAGCACCCTGTACGTTCACGAAGTGCATGGATACGGCGCTCGCCCCCCTGCGGAGTCAGGGGCTGCGAATACTGAACTACTTGGACGACTGGCTGATTTTGGCACAATCTCAGAGAGAGTTACTGTCTCATCGTACAGTTCTCCTCGACCATCTGAAAGTTTTGGGCCTCTCTGTCAACTGGACAAAGAGCGTACTACAACCCAGTCAGACTATCTCCTTCTTGGGTATAGAGCTGGACTCGGTCACGATGACGGCGCGTCTGTCAACGCAGCGCGCGCACCGTGTGCAGCGTCTCGCCGCGTCTTTTCAGATGAACAGACTCACGCCTTTGAAAACATTTCAGAGAGCGTTGGTCTGTATGGCCTCAGCCTCCGCGGTGCCCCAGCTGGGGTTACTGCGCATGCGCCCGCTTCAGCTTTGGTTGAAGAGCCGTGTGTCTCACCGAGCGTGGACCACGGGCCACCAGCTAATAAAAGTAACGCAGACCTGTATCACAGCTCTGCAGCCATGGTCAGTGGCAGAATGGTTTCAGCGGGGCGTTTCCATGGGGACAGTTTCACGCTGAAAAGTCATCTCGACAGACGCCTCCAACACGGGTTGGGGAGCGGTCTGCGAGGGCTCACCGGCCTTCGGCCCCTGGTCAGCTCAAGAGAGCCTCCTACACATAAACTGTTTGGAGATGTTGGCGGTCGAGAACGCGCTCATGCGCTTTCCCCCGCGCATTCAGGGCCACCACGTGCTGATCCGTTCGGACAATATAGCCGTGGTCTCTTATCGAAACCGTCAGGGCGGAGTCAGATCCAGGAATCTTTTCCAGCTGACAGAACGCATCTTAGTTTGGTCTCAGTGTCACCTGCTTTCGCTCAGAGCGACACACGTGCCGGGACATCTGAACGACGGTCCAGACAGCCTGTCCAGGAACCCCACTCCCCCCGGGGGTCCCTGCATCCTCGTACAGTTTAGAAACTGTGGCGTTTATTCGGCAGAGCAGAGGTGGACCTCTTCGCCTCGGCGGAGAACACCCACTGCCCAATATTTTTCTCAAGGAGCGAGGACGCGCTAGCCCAAACCTGGCCCAGCCGCCCGCTTTATGCTTTCCCTCCGGTCTCTCTGCTACCACAGGTGCTTCAGAGAATCAGAGAAGCGCAGCACTCGGTGCTCCTCATAGCCCCGCGCTGGGAGGGTCAGACTTGGTTTGCGGAGCTCACGCAGCTGTCACAGACAGCGCCGTGGCCCATTCCAGTCAGAGCAGATCTCCTCTCCCAAGCTCGCGGCACGATCTGGCATCCCCACCCAGAGCGCTGGGCGCTACACGCGTGGGTGCTCAACAACTACCCTTTGCCTTGCCAGAGGGAGTGTTAAACACGATCATGCAGGCTAGAGCGGCTTCTACCAGAAGGCTCTATGCGTCAAAATGGTCTGTGTTCTCAGAGTGGTGCACCGAAAGGGGTCTGGACCCACGGTTATGCGAGGTTCCCTCCTTGCTAAATTTTCTCCAAGAGATGCTGGACAAGGGCAGATCCCCGTCCACTCTTAAGGTGTATGTGGCAGCCGTCGCGGCGTTTGCTGAACCCCGGCGCGGCCAGTTACTGGGCAAAGATGGGTTGGTAGTCCGCTTCCTCAGGGGAGCTAGAAGGATGAACCCCCCTCGCCCCCCTTCGGTGCCGATTTGGGACCTTTCCATAGTTCTTGATGCTATGAAAGCTCCCCCATTCAAACCGTTAAACACCGTGGACCTCTGTCGCTAAAGACCGTTTTTCTACTCGCGCTCGCGTCAGTAGAACGGGTGGGAGACCTACACGCGCTGTCCACCAGCGCGTCCTGTCTTGAGTTTGGACCTAATGACTCCTTAGTCGTTCTCAAACCTAGGCATGTCCCCAAAGCGATCGGCACCCCGTTCAGGGCACAAGTTATATCCCTATCGGCTCTGCCTGCATCCGATAGCGAATCTGATACTAATCTCCTAGGTCCGGTCAGGGCCCTGAGATTATACGTTACTCGCACTGCTCCGGTCAGACGATCCGAGCAGCTTTTTGTTTCGTTCGGTGGGCGCACCAAGGGGTTGGCCGCCTCGAAACAGTCCCTATCCAGATGGATTGTTGATGCCATTGCAGCAGCATACGCATCTAAAGACCTGCCATGCCCTCTGGGCATCAGGGCTCATTCCACTAGAGGCATGGCCTCATCGTGGGCATGGTCCAGCGGAATTTCCATTCACGACATTTGCGTGGCAGCGGGATGGGCTTCCCCCTCCACCTTTGTCAGATTTTACAATCTGGAAGTACCCGCCTTGCAGGCTAAACTACTAGCAGTCTAGTATGTTTCAGCTCTTCTGGTTGAGCTGCACTATAGGGGGTTAATTACACAGACCGAGTTCGTTCTGTTCCCTCTCTATAATGTGCTTATGTACTACACAGTCACCGGCCCGCTCCGCTGGCCTTTTGTCACATGTACATATATTCATTCCCACTTACAGAGTTCCCCGGGGTCCCCCCCTGGGACTAATAGTGGATGCTTAGCACGCACGGCGTTGACCAGGGGTTCCCGTAGCGTAAGCTAGCTTACGCAATACGAGAGAACCTCTCGTAAGAGAACGAATCGGTTACCTAACGTAACCTCGGTTCTCTCTAGATGAGGGAACGAGTATTGCGTTCCTGGCCGTGCTTGTGCTACTGGCGATTTTCGCTTCAGTATATGAAAAAACCAGATTATTCAGCCTATTTCGGGATATTTATAGTCTCGTCCACACCCGTTTCGGCGGGCGGTGACGTATTGAGAGCGAGTCAGACTCTCATTGGTCGCGGGTTCACTCGCGCTCCCTCATAGGCTTAAGCAGTTCTCCGTGAGCGAACCAATGAGCGGCTAGCTAGCCCTCTCATGGTCTGCTGCAGCTGAACTGCGTTGACAATGGATACAAAATTATAGGATAATTTTTGGCTTCAATTTCTCAGAAAGATGGAATCTTTCCGTAGCGTAAGCTAGCTTACGCAATACTCGTTCCCTCATCTAGAGAGAACCGAGGTTACGTTAGGTAACCGATTCGTTTTCACGTTTTCACTGGATTGCTCGGACAATCCATATAAACGCAGACACCATGCGGCTGTAACGTTCCTGGTCATGAATTTTCGTGTTCATTTCTTTGACTTTTATTTTTCGGGAAATACCCGATATTGCTTCTCAGCTTGCAAAACCACAACCGCTCACGGCGTCATCTTGAGCCTCGCGCTGCCTGTGAATGTCCTGAATGTGAATCACAGGAAGACGCGCGCCAGGATAATGCGCATGCACAGACCGCGCGCCAGAATACAGTTCTCTTTCGCGCTTGAACAAACAATAACACACACAATTATGCCAAAATGTCGTTTGTCGAGTATCGTCGTAAAATAAGAGCCGTCTTATTATCGACATAAAGACTCGTGAGAGAATGGGTGAGATCTGCATCTCCGTCAGAAAGCAGCTGGTCTTAAAGGGCCAGCTGCCAATAAAGTACTGTCAGTAAAATTAATCAAAAAACAAAGGGAACAGAGAACATTACTCACTGCTCTTGACTAAAGAACTTGTGTAGCTTTAATAAGGATTAGTCTATGTATAATTTTGTTTTGTTTGATCAGATTTTCCATTTTTTGTATATGTCCTGATAGACAGTTATTTTTTTATCTAGACAATGGCTTTTTGATCATTATAGACGTTATCCAATCATTTAGTTGTTATTGCTAATTTCAGAATTATCACTAATATGTGTGTGCATTTGCTTTAGAACCAAATAAGTTGACTCATGAAACCATTTGTTTATTATATCACAATTGCAATATTGAACTCAATAATTGCAATATGATATTTTCCTCAAATCGTGCAGCCCTAGATAAAATTATAAGTCTTTACCCGGACAAGTGACTTTTGTGCATGGACAAGTGAAACGTAAATTTACTTGTCCGAAGGACAAGTGCCTCAAAAAGTTAATGTCAAGCCCTGGATAAATATACTTATACCATAACCAGCTAACAGGGAACGTTGGCATAACTTTGGCTAACGTTATGAAGGATCTCTCAAAGTTATGAATACATTCTTCCAGTAATGTTAATAGCATGTTTGTTCAATGTTATCTGGTCTTTTAATAATGTTCTCAAAATTAGCACAAAAACTGTAGTTTCTTCATCTTTAACACTCTTGGACCCATTTAGACATCAAGATCACTCAACACTGAGGCTTTTGCTGTGTATCTCGTCACTGTAACTTTCCCCGTTGGATTAATAAAGTTTTTTTGAGGAGGACATTTAAAAAAGGAAAAAGGATCTAAAAAAAAGGATCTAAAAGTAGTAATTCTCAATGTAAAACGAGACTATAAACATAAATTGGATCACAAGGTGGCAAACAAATATTCTTGGTTCAGCCTGGGTCAGTATGAAAACCAGCAGGCCTCCAGAATCTAAAGAGCAGCCGCCCAGTCAGCATGGATGGTTTCAGCTCAGACACTGAGCTCCCAGTGCTCTTAACCAATTTTACAATCGTTTTAATACTTTTGATTTTAGCATGAGATCTACAATTTGAGTAACCAGCTCATTGATGTTCATCACTTTCATAAGACAAAAAGAAGTGCACAAAGCCTTCCTCTCTATATGTTTAGCAAAAGCCATGGTCCAGATAACGTCTGTGGCCGCATACTCAAAACCTGTGCAAAGCAATTGAGTGCTCCTTTCCATTCTGTTTTTAACAAATCTTTAGAGGCACAATTAGTACCTGACTCTGGAAGGATGCTGTGGTTGTCCCTGTTCCCAAATCCAACACCCCCAAAATCCGTAATGATTTTAGACCCGTGGCACTCACATCAATTGTAATGAAAGTATTTGAAAAGTTGGTGAGGTCTGAAATATTAAGGAAAACAGAGCATTGACTTGATCCTCTGCAGTTTGCTTATAGACCCCGCAGGGGGTAGAAGACGCCACAGTCACTTTACTTCATTTTCTTTTTAAGCTTTTGGATAACAGTGGCTCTCATGCCAGACTTTTATGGCAGACTTTTATTTGTTGACTTTTCCTCTGCTTTTAACACAATTCAACCCCATATTTTAATCACAAGGCTGCTAGAACAGTTTGACCTGAGCAATAACCTGGTAGGCTGGATCCTTAACTTTTTAACAAACAGGACGCAAAGAGTGAGAGTGAATGGCAGTCTCTCTGACAGAGTCTGTTCATCAACCGGCTCCCCACAAGATGCGTACTCTCACCTCTTCTTTACACCCTGTACACAAATATGTGCCAGAGCAGGTGGAAAAATAGGACCATAATTACGCAGATGACTCAGTAATCGTTAGCTCCAAGACAGTGAAACAGGCCGTGGTCATAAATGACTGTTGAATGGTGTGAGGCATCTCACCTTCAACTAAACGTAGCCAAAACAAAGGACATGCTCATTGATTTTAGGAAAAAAATCCAAAACACAAGAAATTACATCAATCAAAGGTCAAACTGTTAAATGTGTGCAATCGTATAAATACCTGGGGACAATAATAGACTCAAAACTCACATTTGAAACTAACTGTGAAGTTGTGTGCAAAAAAGGGCATCAGCGCCTGTTCTTTTTGAGAAAACTGAGTCGCTTTCATATTAAAAAATACATCATGACTCTCTTTTACCAGGCTTTTATTGAATCAGTTTTATCATTTGCGCTAGCAGCATGGTTTGGGAACCTCTCTTTGAAAAATAAAAATTCACTCAACCAAATAGTAAAGTGGTCTAGCAGGCTGATTGTTGAGCCACAGCTCAATGTGGAGACCTTGTACACAAAACAGTTACAGCGCATAACTGCTTTAATCTTAAACGACAGTTCCCATCCATTGCACACAGAGTTTCAGCTTCTGGGCGTCGGTTCATAATCACTCGGTGTAGAACAAAAAGACACAAAAACAGTTTTGTTCTTGCTGCCATTACATTGAGGAATAAGTCATAACTATACTTTGCACAGGTGTTTTATTTGTTTTATTTATTTTATTATTGCTTTTATGTATGTTTTAATCTATTCTGGACCGATAAGAACTTTTTATTTTTATTTTATTTTTAAAGTTTTAATTTTGTAATTTCCGAATTGTTACTGTCTTAAGTTTGAATGAGGTGTGATGTGTGTTTCTCTTTTGTTTTTCCATATGTGTGTATGAGGACTGCAAACAAAATCTACCTTCGGGTACAAATAAAGACACTTGAACTTGATTTGAGTTGTTAATACAAATTAGGTTAAAATAATATTCATATCATAATAATCTTACAAAAAAAAAAAAAAAAGCTCCACTAGCACTAAGAAAAAAGGACACTTTAACGTTTCCATCACCAAAACAAAAATGTTTTAAAAACGTTCTTAGAACAAAAATGGTCTTGGTCTCAGTTTGTGGTTTTGACTACAACACTAATAATCTGTAAATCACGTCATTCTCTCTGACTTCAACACAAAACTCATCAGTGCCTAACTCAATCACTCAAGTCCTTTTCTATTGATAAACCTGAATATCTCCTGTAACCATAGTGACAGTGACTAAAGTAAACATCAAAGATGGAGACGCACATAACACTGGAAATCCACAATTTACTGGATTTTATAATAAACCATAACACACACACACACACACACACACACACACACACACACACACACACACACACACACACACACACACACGACGTGTGCTGTAAGTGAATTTCTTCAGTCCTCTAACAGATGTGGCTGAAGATTATAAGTGTTGAAATATTAATTTAAATGATCATTAAACAGAAGTGAATATGAAGACTCACCTGATACAGTCAGTGTAACAGCATCACTGAAGTCTGTGTGTGTGTTTGATGTCACTCCTCTACAACTGTATTCACCATTGCGAGACACATCAGCTGTGAAACTGATCTTCTGCTGCTGTTGTATATGGATAGTCAGTGTATCCATCTTTACTCCAGCTGTATCTCCACTGAATGTATTCTCTTCTCTGTATGTAACATGTGAGAGTGACTGTCTCTCCTCTGAACACACGCTGATCTGGCTTCACCGTCACTACAGGTTTCACTGAGGAACATAGAAGTAAATGTTGAAAAGCATTGCAGTATCAAGATCACTTCATGAACTCAAAACTTCCTCAGGAGAAAAACACTTACATTAAAAATCTAGTTTGCTTGTAAATTGTAATGATTACATAAAAAATATATGTATTGGTACAAACTAAATGAAAGTGATATATGTCTCCAGTCTGCATGTGTTTATTGTATTATTGATCTGTTCTGACCAGTAGATGATGCTGTTTACAGTCAGAGTGTTTTAAAGATCTGAACTGGGAACTTACTAACTTCTGTCTGTCTGTTCTCAAGCACTTTTCTCTTCCAGCCAAACACTGAATGAATAAAGCTTAGCATTGGTGCTCAAGATCTTAATGACACACAGTCAATAATTACAATTGCAGCAAAAACTCAGAAACATGCAAATAAAACTCTCACAGTGCAGAACTCATTTCTGTTTTATACAGTGGATTATGATCTTTTGAAATCAATATCTGACTAAACTTTTTTACAATGCAAGACTGTTTGATTGATTGAATAAATAGCAGATTTCTGTAATGTTTTGCAGCAAGAAACAGATGATTCTGTGAAATATATGCAAAGCATGGACATAAAACATCAGCAAAAAGACAAATGTGGGATCCTGATGAATCCATGAAGGCAATATGGTGGTTATAAACCATATATAGTGAACTACTACAACACAATTGACATTAGCTAAATAATAATAATTTACTGCAGTAACGCACAGTACCTTGACTGAGTCCAGAGTGGATGAGGGACATCAGCACTAAAAGCAGAAGAAACACATATGAAGCTTTTCCATTCATTCAACACAATGTAAATCACACACTGAAACATGTCTAGAGTTTATTCTACATGAACTGAAAGTGTTTTTCTGTCCTGATGCTCATTCAGATGAGAACTGATGGATTATTCTACAGCATTTAACATCACACACATTTTTTTTTATTTTTAATTTGTATTTATTATTTTTATTGAACAGTATCAATTTACAAACCAAATAGGGAACAATAAAATGCCTATTACAAAACACTTTTTAAAATTGTATCATACACTTTTCCAATCATATCGTCGTGACACACAAGGACTCGTGAACTGATACGAGAGTCGATTCACTGATTGATTCACTGATTGATTCACTGATTGATTCACTGATTGATTCACTGATTGATTCACTGATTCTCAACAACAAATAAGCAGTTTAAACCACTGAGCTTCATACAACATCATATAACATTATACTCATCAATAAATGTGATGTCAGTGTATTTCTGTAACTCTGTCTTCATAGTTCATGTTCTCTTGTTTTTGTAATTTTTTCTCCCTAATTTTGAAAATCCCTAATCCATAAATATTGAATTTTGCCTGTATGACATGTTCCTAACCCTAACATAAAACACACTATTAAAATGTATAAATAAAATATAATCATGCACCATTCACAGCACTACAATGCATTATATAGAACATAAAACTACACTTTATGAATAAAGACACTTGCATACACATGTTTAAAACATATATTAACATTGTGAGTCACGTTTCCCATCACTGATTCTTCACTGCAACAAAACAAGTTTCAGAACCAAATCAGGTCAAAGTGTTTGAGACACATGACATCACTTCCTGTTTGACACTGGCATCATCAACTTCATACTTTATAGTGGCTGCAAAAAATTATTTGGACACTTAGTGTGTTTCACATATACAACACTTTACTGACCCAAACCCAGTTCAGCTCCAGTGAACCAGACACCATATAGTACAGATGAAATGACCAAAAGCAGAAAGAAAAGCTTCTGCAAGTGTCCTCATGCTTCTGGTCTAAGAGTATTTTCACACCTCGTGTGTTTCAGCTCTTCAAGATCTCTCGCCTCTCAGAAATAATTCATATCAACACTAAATGATCTCAGTTCCTCCTAAAGGACCCCAAAAACAACCCATATTCAGACCACAGTATTTTAATGTGTCGACCGCTTCAGTCTCTCAAACAACGAGTGTGAAAAAGCCCTTAAACCACATTAAAAATGTATCAATATATTTGCATTATATCAAAAGTAAAATTTAAAGACATAAAGCTCAAGTACAGTTTTCAATCAAGACATTTCTCCAAATAAAATGTATTAGCTCTGCAAAATATGAATAAATATGTTTAAGTCTGAGATACTTTCTGCTTGTCCAGCATTGGTGGAACATGTTCATATGTCGACATGATGAACTTATTCTGGGTTATTCTGACACACGTGTGAACTGACATCATTCAACAACTAAATATGATCTCAGGCGAACTGATTAAAAATAACTGAAACGTGTCTCAGAAAAGAGAAGTTATTTCTGAGAAAAGCTCTACTTTGTTTAATAAACTGTTCGTCCATTGAATGACAATGAAATTTGAGTTTCCAGATCATTTTTGCAGTTATTTCTCAATAAGAGAGTCAGAGAGAAAGAGAAGTGATAGAGAAGCTGATTGTGTGTTCGGTCGTGCATTGTGTAATATTAATATTAATATGTTTATGATCATATGGTGCATTAAAGTCCTCCAGGGAAGTTTGTTTTTACGAGCTCAGAAAACTCAAAGAATGAGCATTATGTGTGTAATCATCATTCAACAATAACTCATATCACAAATACATCTGATTTATCTGAACTACTTGAAATAGGAAGAAAGATATTACAACAAAACTAATCATAAATACATGCATTGCCTCCATCTTTCACATGCATTATCACACAGATAAATACATCATCAAACTCTTCATCTGATCAACACATAACAACATCACATTGAATCTGATCAATAAATAATACAATAAGCAGTGATGCTGTGAATTCATAGACTCTCCTACACAACAATCATTATTTTATCCCATCTTCAGCTGAATACATTGCATTAGAAACAGAGAAAAGAGGATTATGAATATGATCAGATACTCACAGATGAGAGGCAGTGCACTGGAGCCCATACTGTCACATTAATAGACTGTTGTAACAGCGCTGTGTGATAAAACACACACTTCCTGTGTTTGAAAGAAGAGATGAGGGAGGAGACACAACTACACACAGAAATACACAGATAAAGAAAAGAGAGATCCAGTACAAGATATTTAACTCATTTATTCAAGTTGAATATGAAAATCATATTTTCCAGATCAGTTCTGATGGAGATTTTTCTCACTGTTATTTTGTTCGTTCACACACACACACACACACACACACACACACACACACACACACACACACACACACACACACACACACACACACACACACACACACACACACACACACACACACACACACACACACACACACACACACACACAGAAGACAGACCGTGATTAAAGAGAAATCACCATGTGACATCTAATGTGTGTCTAATGTAACTCTACAACATATCAGTGAATGAAATATTCAGCCTTTTTATCATAAAGTTTCTCTCCATAAAAACTAAACTGTTGCTGGTCAAAGGTGTTTCTGTTCTCAGCGCTTCGGCTCTCAGTAAAACAGCCTGGACTTGATGAACTGAAGAAACGGTTGTAGAAACAGAATCACAGAAGGCCAGATCTTCTTTAAGTGAGGGTTAGGGTTAGTAGTAAGTTAATAAAGTGAACAGGGCTCTTGTAAAATGAGTCCTGACCTTTTAAAAAGTTTCCTTAATGTGTGTTAACAGACCCTGAATCTGGAGAACATTAGGACCCTGAAACACACAAGCTGTGGACCAGCGATCTGCAGTCGACATCACAATCCCTGTTGCTGATCAACTGATGCTTTTACAATAGCTTGTTTGTTTAATAAAGATTGTTTTACACGAGGATTGATAGAATAAACAAGTAATCCAATGTCATTCAAATCCTTTATTTTATTAAAAACATTCTTTCTGTTATATGAGATAAAAATCTTCATCATGAAAGTGTTTTCATCCTATTTCATCTAATTTAATGAAAATTACACAGACATTCTGTGAGTCTTTGCTCTTGTGATGATATTTTGAGGTTTATGAAACTAAAGATGCAGAAAGGCATAAATGTTTCCTCTACTCGGGTTAAAACCACAGAAACAGAGCAGAAGTCAAACCACGACTATGAGCTCAACTCTATTATTGTCACGGTTTGGGTTTTGTTTCTTGTTCCTGGTTATTGTCTGTCATGTGATCTCCTGTTCTAGTCATGTGATCTTGCCTTGTGTTCCCCTGTCTGTTGTGTCATGTTGTCATTGGTTGATTGTTTAAATGTTCACAGGTGTCCCTTGTCTCGCCGTTAGTCCAGTATGTATTTAAGCCCTGTGTCTAGTTCAGTCTTTGAGTTCTTGATGTGATTATGTTGTATGTCGATTGTTCTGTTCCAGAGTCTTAGTTTATGTCAAAGCGCTAGTCTTTATTTAATAAAAACTGCTGCACTTGGATCCTGCCTCCTTGCTTCAGCCGCCTCTTCATAACAATTATTAGGCCTGAAGAAATGAGTTGCTGTGAAAGTTTGAAACCCTTCACAGTGTGTCTGGAAAGAGACTTGGTCAGTTGATATTTGGGAATAACCTGTTTATTTGTCACCACATATCTCAGATATTAGCAGATTCCCTTATTGGGGTATAGCCTGTATATGTGTCTTCATAAAAAATAAATAAAAAAATGGGGAAAAAATAAAATGTAGGTATATAAACATACATAATAGGTGTTTTAAAATTGATACATGATGAATATTTAAAGAACATGAGATTAATAATTAAAGAAAAACAAACTTGCTGTGTCATACATTAGAGTAAACCGGAAACAACCGGGCCAGTCAAACTGCAAAGGGAAATAGTAATTTATCGTCAATTTTAATTTTAAAACAATTTCTTATACAGCCAAATAACATTTATACTGCATTAAACAAAAATATTCATTTGTGCCATTAAAAAGAAAAAAATTGTGTGTGTGTGTGTGTGTGTGTGTGTGTGTGTGTGTGTGTGCGTGTGTGTGTGTGTGTGTGTGTGTGTGTGTGTGTGTGTGTGTGTGTGTGTGTGTGTGTGTGTGTGTGTGTGTTGTAACGGTGGCACACCCTTGTAAAAAGATTCTTTAAATTTGAAATGAATAAGTTCGGGCGCCAGGTAGATTTAGGTCTTCCACATTCAATGGTTTAGGCCGGATAGCTCAAAAGCCACCAGTTACACGCAAAACAAAAGGTATAATAAACCCACAAAAACATTCCACCAAAGTGGTTCGAAGTAAATATTTATATTCTTCGTCTTTTACAAAACAACCAGAAGTAACATTTCACACATGAAGTTTGGTATATTAACAGTTCACAATGAATGAAGGTTGTGTGGTGTAAGTTCGCCTTAATGAATAGTCCAAGATTTCGAAAAGAGTCCACAAATGCAAATTAGTACGGCAAGAGCACGCACAGTTACACACACACACACACACACACACACACACACACACACACACACACACACACACACACACACACACACACACACACACACACACACACACACACACACACACACACATGTATGTGTCACAGATGATGGCCCATTTTAGCTGAAACTATGCGGCCCATTTTACCTCAGTGGGTTAAGGTAAATTGGGCCGCCAAGAAAAACATCACTTTTTAAAAAAATATGTTCATATACCAAATTAACAACATTATTTCCGATTGACGCCGTCAAGACAGATATTATGCATAGTTTTTTATGTGCATGTTTTTATTTTATTTTATTTTTTTAGATTTATCATCCTTATAATAGTTTAGTTAGATTTGGTATGCCAGGCTCCATGCAGCTTTCTGGTGTAGTCTTGATTTGAATTATTCCCCCGCCCACCATAGCAACCATAAGCCAATCAAATCACCTGTTACTTGTCAAGCACAGTTATGACAACAGTTTGAAATCCTTTGGCTCTAAATTCAATAGGGGCCGGGACCCCCAAACCTTAAATGGCCCATTTGAACTGATATCACCCTATATATAACTAATGACCTTTTTAAAGCTGCAGTCCGTAGTTTTTCCTCTTTGTCCCCAAGCCTCAGCAACGTGTGTAAAAACGTAAGTGACGTGTTTTGCTGTAAATCTAATTTTAGTTTTCTCCCACACACGGCCTCCGAAAAGTTCGACCCACTATATAAGAACGGCTGCTTTTGGAAACAACCCACAACATACTGTGACTTCTGCTAAAAGTTACTGCTAAACCACCTGAGAGAAACTGAACTCATTTACACTGAGGACAATGATGAGATTTATTTAAAGGGCTGCCAGCGGATGATATCACTTTTATAGTTATTAAACCAAGAAAGACAAGAAAGCGGCTCCTAAAGTCAAGAAACCCGCTGCCGCTGAGAAGCCCAAAACTGCAGCAGTAAAGAAGCCGCCGCTAAGAAATCGCAGAAGAAGATGAAGAAACCCGCCGCTAAAAAGGCAACGAAAACCCTCAAGAAGGCAAAGAAACCAGCGACTCTTAAAGATGTGACAAACGTCTTCTTTTTGGTCTTCAATTTTATCTAAGAAAGCAACAAGAGACCAAAAAATGCAAAGGCACCCAAACCCAAAATGGCAAAAAACCTAAAGCAGCCAAACTTGAAAAGACAACAGCCATAAATAAAAAAACTCAGTTTTTTAAATTGTTTTTATAAAAAGCAAGCTTTTTTAAGAGCCACCCACTAGTTAAAAATAAAGAGTGTTATTTAATTTTGTCAAAAAAAAAAAAATGAAGTAAACTGACGGAAGCTTCTCTTCAGACCAAAGGCTCTTTTAAGAGCCACCTAATTTCTCCCTGAGAGTATTTCATAAATCCAATCACGATTAAAGTGATTCGTGATGCTGTGACTTACACTGAACACGCCAAGAGAAAGACCGTCACCACCATGGATGTTGTGTATGCGCTGAAGCGAGGGACGCACCCTGTACGGGTTCGGCGGTTAAGAGATTCACGAAGAAGAAAAACCCAACGGCTCTTTTAAGGAGTAGGAGGTCTCTGTGGAACAAAAGTGGGTGTTTCTAAATTTGTGGGTGTTTTCACACTGGTGGGTGTTTATAAATCATGCAATGAAAATGATGCCCTTCTCCCGACCACACCCCTAAGACCTACCCACACTGTGACGTGGGCAAATCAGGTAACGCGGTTGAAAACGCCCCTCTGTTTATGGCCTCGCTCCCTGATCTGGTAACTCCTATTACCGTCTGCAGAGACCTCTATTTGCTTTTAAAAGCCACACACATTTACACACAAAGAACGACTTTCTAGATGGTGAAATTGTTAGCTTTAACCCTCCTATTATCTTTGGGGTCAATTTGGCCCCATTCAATGTTTAACGTCTGTAAATAGGCTACATGATTATTTTTTAATTTTTTTTGCTTCAGATTTAAAGGAGCTGTATGTAAGAAATGTATTTCAATTAATCATAAAATGGCCCT
>JAZAVI010000483.1:0-20000 GCA_036326025.1 Chrosomus eos
AGATTATTGTTATAAACATGAGCCTCGTCCGAAAGGCAAAGGGGGCGGTGTTGCTGTAATTTATAGTAATATTCTCAAAACCACTAAGAAATCTAGTTTTAAATATACTTCTTTTGAAGTGTTGGTGCTTAATGTAAAAATTTATAGTGTAAAAAATAAATCACGTTTGAGAATTCTGCTGGCTACTGTATACAGGCCACCAGGGCACCATAAAGATTTTCTCAAAGAATTTGCTGACTTTCTATCAGAATTAATATTGGCTGCAGATAAAGTCCTAATTGTTGGTGATTTTAATATACATGTAGATAATGAAAAAGATGCATTGGGATTGGCATTTAAAGACATTATAAACTCAAATGGAGTGAGACAGCACGTGTCAGGACCTACTCATTGTCGTAATCATACTCTTGATCTAATATTGTCACATGGAATAGATGTTGATGGCGTTGAAATTCTGCAGCAGAGCGACGACATCTCCGATCACTATCTAGTCTCGTGTAAATTACATTTAGCCAAGGCTGCAAAGCCGACTCCATGTTATAAATATGTTAGACCTATCACTTCCGCCACTAAAGATTGCTTTATCAATAATCTTCCAAATCAGTTTCATAATCTCAGCATCCCAGATAGCTTAGAAGAACTTGATATTGCAACAGAAACTTTTAACTCTCTCTTTTCCAGCACTTTAGACACAGTTGCTCCGCTGCGCTTAAAGAAGATTAAAGAAAATAGTCCAACGCCGTGGTACAATGAGCTAACCCGGGCCCTTAAGAGAGCAGCCAGAAAAATGGAGCGAAACTGGAAGAAAACAAAACTAGAGGTATTTCGGATTTCATGGAAGGAGAGCTCGATTGCTTACAGAGAGGCCTTAAAAGATGCTAGAACTAATTATTTTTCAACCCTATTAGAAGAAAATAAACATAATCCTAGGTATTTATTTGAACAAGTGACTAAACTAACGAAAAAGAAAGCTTCAAGCCCAGAAGTTTATAAGAAACACAGCAGTAATGACTTTATGAACTTCTTCACTTATAAGATTGATAATATCAGGGACAAAATTATAACTATGCAACCGTCTACTACAGTATCGCATCAGGGAGTATATTGTAGTCTCTGTGAGGAACATTTTGATTCATTTGTTGCTATAGGAGAGGAAGAATTTTGCAAAATTGTTAATTCATCTAAATCGACAACTTGTATGCTAGACCCTATACCGACTAAGCTACTGAAAGAGATGCTTCCAGAGGTCATAGATCCTCTTATAGATATCATTAATTCATCTTTGTCATTAGGATACGTACCAAAAAACCTTTAAGTTGGCTATGATTAAACCGCTTGTTAAAAAACCGCAACTTGATCCTACAGAATTAGTCAATTACAGGCCAATCTCGAATCTACCTTTTCTGTCAAAGATACTAGAAAAAGCAGTATCCTCACAACTGTGTTCCTTTTTAGAAAGAAATAATATCTGAGAGGATTTTCAGTCCGGATTTAGACCGTACCATAGTACTGAGACTGCTCTCATTAAAGTCACAAATGATTTGCTCCTATCATCCGATCGTGGTTGTATCTCTCTATTAGTGTTACTTGATCTTAGTGCTGCATTTGATACTATCGACCACAACAATTGCACTAGCATGGTTTAAATCATACTTATCTGACCGTTTTCAGTTTGTATCAGTAAATGAAGAGATGTCTTATCGATCACAAGTTCAGTATGGCGTACCACAAGGCTCAGTACTAGGACCGCTGCTGTTCACTCTGTACATGCTACCATTAGGAGATATCATTAGGAAATATGGAATTAGCTTTCACTGTTATGCTGATGATACTCAGCTGTATATTTCTTCAAAACCTAACGAAACTTACCAATTCACAAAATTAACGGAATGCATAGCTGATATAAAAAATTGGATGACCAGTAATTTCCTATTACTAAATTCTGAAAAAACAGAGATTCTAATCATTGGACAAAAAACTTCCTCACCTAATAACCTAGAATACTGTTTAACACTCGATGGCTGCTCTGTTAAGTCTTCCACGTCAGTTAGGAACCTGGGTGTGCTCTTTGATACCAATCTTTCATTTGAAAGTCACGTGTCTGGTATCTGTAAAACCGCATTTTTCCATCTTAAAAATATATCTAAATTACGTCATATGCTCTCACTGACAAATGCGGAACAATTAGTTCATGCTTTCATGACCTCAAGGCTAGATTATTGTAATGCTCTACTGGGTGGTTGCCCTGCACGCTTATTAAACAAACTACAGCTAGTTCAAAACGCAGCCGCTAGAGTTCTTACCAGAACCAGGAAGTATGACCATATTAGCCCGGTTCTGTCAACACTGCATTGGCTGCCTATTAAACATCGTATAAATTTTAAAATATTGCTGATTACTTACAAAGCACTAAATGGTTTAGCTCCCCAGTACTTGAGCGAGCTCTTAACGCATTATAGTCCTTCACTTCTATTGCGATCTCAAAATTCTGGCCAGTTGATAATACCTAGAATATCAAAATCGACTGCTGGCGGTAGATCCTTTTCCTATTTAGCACCAAAACTTTGGAACAATCTTCCTAACACGGTCCGGGAAGCAGATACAGTCTGTCAGTTTAAATCTAGACTAAAAACACATCTCTTTGGCTTAGCATACACATAACACATTATAGATTTCTATAATTCAATGTTAGGCTGCATAGATTAGATCAGCCGGAACCGGGAACACTTCCCATGATTCCTGATGTACTTTGTACATCATAAGAAGGATGGCGTCTACGCTAATATTAGTCTCTCTGTTTATCCCGAGGTTTACCGCAGACCGCCGGATCCAGGGCATATCCAGATCTGAGGAAGGACCATCACATGGACACGACGACACGCATTATCAGGGCTGTGAAGGCCCATGGACACCTTACCACTCATCTCCTCACCGGCCGGATGACCCTACCCAACCAGATGAACTGGATAATATCATGAAAGTTCTGATCCCATCTGACTCCTGACATTATGCTGCCTAACTCATAATCATACACTGTTCATTCGTTGGCCAAAGGAGGACTGGCCCCCCGACTGAGCCTGGGTTCTCCCAAGGTTTTTTTCTCCATTCTGTCACCTGATGGAGTTTTGGTTCCTTGCCACTGTTGCCTTCGCCTTTTGGCTTGCTTAGTTGGGGACATTTAATTTTCAATTGAACAATACTATTACAACATTGTTTTCCTATTATCTCTGTAAAGCTGCTTTGAAACAATTTGTATTGTAAAAAGCGCTATATAAATAAAGGTGACTTGACTTGACTTGACAACAGTGACCGTCACCTAGTGCCAGCTGACCTAAGGCTGAAGATTGGCACTGCAGTTGGTGCTCTGCATGAGCATGACAGGTCTGCAGCCAACTTTGTAAAAAGGTATGAGTCTAGGTGGGGTTACACCCTGTTTGGCAGATGCTTGGGAGCTGACACACCTGAGACCAGAGCAGCAGCCCAGGTTACTCAGGATAGTCGTCTGTTGTACCTCATTATTAAGATGCTGAAAAACCGGCCACCAGCCAGTCGTCTCACCTCCCCCACTAAAATCACCAATGCAATCAAGGGTCAGTATAAAAGGTTTGTAGACCGAGTCAGAGACGATCCCATCCTCAACGGTCTCTCCATTCCTCTGCCCAATCTCAATGCCAAGTCCATCTCTACATTCATGGCACGGGAAGAGAAGAAGGCTAACTACAGGGCAACAGTAATGCCAAAGGTGAAACCCCACCAACGAGTGCTGTCAGAAGAACCAATGCCAGCAGCTCCTACTCTGCCAGAATCCCTACCAGCTCCAGATCGACCTCAGGTTCAGTACCATACTGCTGGGAAAAGGCATGGTCAGAAGCGGAGGTAAGTTGTTCAGTTCTTCATTACACATGTATGTGACTTTCGCTATTTTATTACAATATGTTAAAGGTGCCCTTTAACATATCAGTAAGAATATCAGTAACCAGACAGTTTCTGGTCTCATTGACTTCCATAGTAGGAAAAAAATATACTATGGGAGTCAATGAGACCAGAAACTGTCTGCTTACTGATATTCTTCTAAATATCAGAAAATCGGCTGAATGGATTTGAAAACGGTAAAACTCAACTGTTTAACCATGGGGGAGTTGCAAAAATGAGCCTATTTCCAAAAAAAGTGGAGTATCCCTCTAACTCTGAGTAAACGATAACGTTAAGCGCACCAGAATTAAATATAATATTGAGAAGTAAACAATGTTGCTGACTCAGATTCAGTTAACATCCACAAATGAATAAGCGTGACGATTCAGGGAGCAGCTACACAGTGAACTCCGAGAAAACGCTATACGCTTGAGCAAACAGTTTGTGAAGGCTACTACAAATGATGGCCGTGCCCGTGAATAAAATATAATATTCAGATATTTTTTAAACCACAACCCTCTAATGTCAGAATGTTTATTTTTAAACCACAACCTTCTAAACATAATCTAAACATCTTCAATGTGTGCTTCTTTTACCGAGATATGCGAATAACAGACACACAGACAGACGCTTCTGTAGCCTAATTTATACATAGATGTATGTGTCTGTGTATAGGCTATATTATATGTATATATATACTGTATATTATACGTGTGTGTGTACTGTATATTTTTTTAATTGCGATTAATCGATTTGACAGTTTGTATGTGCAAAATCCGATTTTGTGTGTGTTTTTAGTAATTGTTGGTTTGGTGTGTTTGAGTGCTCATTGTTACAATTACACAGCAAAAGTTCAGTGACATTTTTATTTGTGCATTGAACTACATAACTAACTACTGACAACTAACTACTTCTGAATAACTACAAATTCAGAAGTAAACAGTGTAAGCTGACTGAATGTTTATTTTTAAACCACACTTTTTAAACCACAACCCTCTCTAATGTCAGAATGTTTATTTTTAAACCACAACCTTCTGAGTGCTTCTTTTACCGATATATTTCCCGATATCTTTTGCATTTCTCATCCAAACAACTTCAAACTTGGCACTGCACTTACTCGTGCCCGTATAAAGACACCTGGCAAGTTTGAAATTCATCGGACTAACGGTTCGAGAGATATGCGAATAACACACACACACACACACACACACACACACACACACACACACACACACACACACACACACACACACAACACACACAGACGTTCCTGTAATTTATAGATAGATTGGTAACACTTTATTTTACGACCCGCAAACAACTGCCTAAGTACACCAAAATTACGGTGTACGTTTCTGTAATTATAGCGTACTTCCGTGTAGGTATAAGGGAACAATATGTTAAGTTTTGGGTAATAAAGGGGTAACACGCAGATATACAACCTGTAAATAACTTCGTAAGTAAATCGAAATTACGGTGTACGTTTCTGTAATTATAGTGTACCTCCGTGGTATAGGGGAACAATATGTTAAGTTTTGGGTAGGCTAATAAAGGGGTAACAAGCAGATATACAAGCAAATTATTTATAATGTAATTATTTTAAAACTAACAGGTACCTATTATGTGAATATATTCCAGGCAAAAATTGTACGTCTGTTGTATATAAAAGTTATCATCACATTTCTGGCAAAATATGTTCTTGTGCAATTTTATTTTACAGGGTAATTTTGACATCTGTGGGTTGAAAATGAAACGTGTATGGCTGTATGTAAGCACAGTATGAAAAAAAAATGAATTTATTGGCTTTTCTTACTAGATTAATTAATGTTAAATCAACCCACAGATGCCAAAATTAAACGTAAAATTGCACAAGAACATATTTGGCCAGAAATGTGATGATAACTTTTATATACAACAGACGTACAATTTTTGCCTGGAATATATTAACATAATAGGTACCTGTTAAAATAATTACATTATAAATAGTTTGCTTGCATAGCTTGTTACCCCTTTATTACTGTTACAGCCGGCTCGAAGGCTGCAACAAAAGGGAGACCGGACGCGTCAATTGCTAGCAAAACATTTATTATCACAAAGGAGAAACAGACATAAACATAATATAAATAACGAACAGGTGTCAAGGGCGGCCAGGACGCTTAGCGAAGCGCAGAACAAACGAATCCATCTCCGAAACCAACGCCGAAAAGCCGCCTTCACGAGCAGTCCCCACAGTGTTTCATACTGCATCTAACAAGTGTCAGGTGTGTTGGCCACGCCCCCTCCAGACGGCACCTAAAAACAAACACACACAACCACACACACGCACATACGTACAGCCTAGGCTGAGACGTCACACACCCCCCCTTGAAAAATCCCCAAATCCATAAAAATAACCCATAAGTCAAACACATAAGACATTGAAAATATCCAATAACCTTCCTGAAAAAACTAACCTATAATTTAGGACAGGGGTTCTCAAAGTCTACATTCAAAGGTCCAAATCTGAATTTTCATCAATGTCAAAGGTCCGGAAATATTGGTTATTACCAAACTTATTTTTAATAAACATGCATAAAAAAAATCAACATTCATTTTATTTAAAAAATAAGGTGTTTTTGAAAAATTTCAAATAAAAATCTTAACAAAACACAACAAGAGGTAGGCCCAAAGTAACATGGTGCAAAATACAGAACAGTCTAATGTGAGAAATGGCACTGTCTGTCTCCCATCAGCTGCCGAAACCGTGGCACAAAAGGTGTGGTTGCCAGACGGAGACACTGGCCTAAATGTTCATTAGTCAAGCTGCTGCGGTATGAGTTCTTTACAGCATTCATTGCTGAGAATGCAGACTCACACCGATAGGTCGACCCAAACATGGTAAGAACACAGATGGCTACTTTCTGCAGATTGGGGAAATTTTCAGCTGTGACCATTTTAGTCCAAAAGGTAACAGTGTCACAGTCCACTTCCTGCAAAGCCACATTTTCCTGTAAGTCAATGAGTTCAGTTTGCAGAGATGCCATGCTTGCCCATGGGAAGATGCTCTTGGTTTCTTTTGAAAACTCCTCAACATTCTTGACCAGGAATGGAGATGGAATTCAGAGCAGCACTTGTCTACCTACATTGAACCCCTCAAAGCGCATCCTGAAATTTTCAGCTAGCTTCTCCAAAAAGGAAAGATGGTGACGATGGTGATTGCCATTAGTCTGCTGCAGAAGAGTTGGAAAGTGGATATGTGGCCCTGTGATGTCACTCTTAAAGATCTCCAGCCGCCTTTCAAAGGAGCGTACTGCTGCCATCAGATCACACACTGTGTTGCCTTGGCCCTGGAGCTTCAGATTCAGTTCATTTAGATGAGATGTTATGTCCACTAAAAAGGCCAAAAGCTCCATGCTGTCATCATTCCTCAGAAAATCCAAGTAATGCCTGGCTTTGACATTCTTCTGCTGGGACAAAAACATCTCCAACTCTTTCCTGATGGCCCAAAACCTTTCCAAGACTCTTCCCTTACTCAGCCACCTAACATTGTTATGGAGGAGTAAGTCGTCATAAGCAGCATTTACCTGATAAGAGAAAGAAATAAAAATAAAAATAAATGAATACATGATCTTTGTGAACACAAACACCTTTGTAAATTCTGTCAATTTAAATGGTTTAAGTCTGTTGTAAGTAGATTTTAATGACAACCTTTAATACTTCCAAATGCATATAATTACATTTTCTCCTACATTTTATTCACAATTAAAAATGATTATATAAAAAAAAAACATTTGTGAAATAAGGGTTGACTTAATATCAGTCAGTGGGGATATTCAGCATTTCCTGCATTAATTATGCCTTAGTTTCCCATTGATTAAAATTGTTAAAGATTTAAATGCTTTGGCTCTTAAGCTGTGTGTGTGTGTGTGTGTGTGTGTGTGTGTGTGTGTGTGTGTGTGTGTGTGTGTGTGTGTGTGTGTGTGTGTGTGTGTGCCTGTGTGTGTGTGTGCCTGTGTGTGTGTGTGTGTGTGTGTGTGTGTGTGTGTGTGTGTGTTTTGTGTGTGTGTGTGTTCATCACTTAATAATCCCCTATTGACCCACACACACAAAAACACAGTAGAAAAAGTCAAATTAATTCTCACCTCAGTCAGGAATGCCCGCAGAAGACGGTGCTGAAGGGCAGAGGATGCTCTCAGGTAGTTCACAAGCTTCATAATAGTTTCCATGACGTCTGAATATTCTTTTCCAAGGCTAGCACACAGCACGGACTGGTGTATAATACAGTGGTATGTCAGCAGGTCGGAGTGCTCCAATTTCAGACGTTGAACAGCTCCCTTCTCCTTCCCTATCATGGCTGGAGCGCCATCAGTAGTGATGGACACAATATTCTTGACATCAATTCCCCGTTCATTAAGCATCTGCATGATAGCTTCATAGATGTCCTCTCCTCTAGTGTGACAGAGTGGAGTAAGGCCCAGTAAGTCTTCACAGAATGTCCCCTTTGCCTTGCTGAAGTATCTGACAAACACACATAGCTGGGCTTGGTCTGTGCCATCTGTTGACTCATCCACTGCAAGTGAAAGGCAGGGTGCATCTTTGATATCATCAGTTAACTGCTTAATTAAGTCATGGGCAAGTACCTCTGTCCTCCTGGTTGAAGTGTCATTGGACAGTGGGATTTTCTTTATTTTTTCTGACATCTCCTGTCTCTCCTTTCCCTCAAACAAAGCATCTGCTATCTCCACTAAACACTCCTTAACTATCTCTGCATCAGAGAACGGCTTCTTGTTTTTGCCTAGTACCCAGGCCACTCGGAAAGATGCTTCTGTAGCTCTCTCTTGCTGTGTCACAGCTCTCACAAGCAACTTATTTGTTGATTCATACGAAGACTTTAGCTGTCGTAGTTTTGCAGTCCTTACCTCTGTATTTTGTGGATATTGCTGTTCAAAATGTCTGTGTTTTGTTTCATAATGTCGTTTGACATTTCCACTCTTCACAACTCCAACTGTCTCATTACAAATTAAACAGAATGGCTTCGTGCTGGATTGGGGCAAAATGAACGCATACCTCTCGGTCCAATCATCTTTAAAAATTCTATTTTCTCCGTCAACTTTTCTTTTCTTGGACGATGCCATCCTCCACACCCATTCAAACGGTTACTGAGGTGAACTTGAAGTGTCGCGTCGCGCGACTCGCGCCTGATTACGTCAAAACTCATACGCGCACTGGATGTCATGGCAACTAAATCACGGAGGAAAACTTTAAATATCTCGCCTTCGCTTTAATTTCACACTATCTCAAAAAAGACATAAAGAACGAAAAACAAATGATTTTAACATGCGTTTATCAAAGTAGGAAATCCACACTTTTAATCCCTTACAATTAGAGCTCTTGAAATACGAAATGGAGGCCGGTCCGGATTGAATTCCCTCCGGGTCCGGAGTCCGGACCGGTCCGGACTTTGAGAAGTACTGATTTAGGAAAATGAATTCGACCTACTAACCCTTCCATCTCACATACCCCACATCTTCATCCCCAGCAATCCGGATCCTGGAAGCAATTTTAAGGTGATAAATAGTAAAGCAGGGAGCAAAGGAAAAGTCAACAGCATCGTAGTCAACAGTTACATAGCCATGTCAAATGTACACGACAACGCATCAGCCATGACATTATCAACCCCTCTGATATGCTGAACCTTCAAATTATACGGTTGCAGAAATAAAACCCACCGCATCAAACGCTGATTTGGACTTTGCAATGTATGCAAAAATGTCAAAGGATTATGATCTGAGTAAACCAGCACCTCTGCGCCTCCCCCCACATAGACATCAAAATGCTGTAGCGCCCAGATCATAGCCAAAGCTTCCTTCTCAATCACAGAGTAGTTTCTCTGATGTACATTAAACTTCCGTGAAAAGAAGCATACGGGGTGATCCATTCCATCTTGATCTGACTGCAACAAAACTGCCCCAGCTCCTACATGACTTGCATCAACCTGCAGTTTAAAAGGCTGATCGAACTTAGGTGCAGCGAGGACTGGGGCTGTTGTCAGCAACAATTTCACATTATCAAACGCTCTCTGACAATTAAAGGTCCATTCAAATTTTGTGGAACCTTTCAACATATCGGTCAATGGAGAAACCACAGTGGAAAAATTAGGGCAAAAGCTACGATAATAGCCCACGAGCCCCAAAAACCGCATCAGCTCCTTTTTGGTCGATGGAGGAGGGAAACCTTCAACAGCTAAAATAAGGCATGCTCCAACCAGACGATCAAACAATGCCCGTAAATGCTAAAGGTGCCGCCTCCACGTTTCGCTAAAAATAATAACATCATCCAGGTAAACAGCGCAACCTTCCAACCCCAGGATCACCCGATTCATTAACCTTTGGAAGGTTGCCGGCGCATTTCTCAACCCAAAATCATAACAGAATATGAGTATAATCCTGAGGGTGTAATAAAAGCAGTTACCTCTCGGGCACGTGCGGTTAACGGCACCTGCCAGTACCCCTTCAGGAGGTCCAGCTTACTCACAAACTTGGATGCACCAACTTGGTCCACACAGTCCTCCATACAAGGAAGGGGAAATGCATCGGGCTTAGTTATCTTGTTCAACTTTCGATAATCAGTACAGAATCTTTGTGTACCATCTGCTTTTTTCACCAACAAGCAGGACGATGCCCAGCTAGAAAATGAATGTTGGGCTATGCCATTATCCAGCATATACTGAACCTCAGAATCCAATACTTTTCGTTTTTCAAGAGGAATCCGATAAAAACGCTGTCGTATTGGTAGCGCATCACCAACATCCACATCATGATCTATCAGATGAGTGAGCGACGGCACATCTCCAAACAACCTAGGAAATTCAGCCACTAAACACATTAATTCGGATCTATGCCCATTCGACAGATGACTTAACACACTCTCCAAATTCCCAAGTGCTTCAGAATTTCTTAGACGAGGTAACAACTCACTATTCCCTGGTACCCTCACATCCTCCCCATTTGAAGGAGACTCCTCAAGGATGGTGACGGCAACTGAAACAGGGCTTATGTTTCCCTCAGGGCTACGGGAGAAATATGGTTTAAGCAGATTAGCATGACAAAGTTGATTTGATTTCTTACGATCAGGAGTAGCAATGATATAATCCTGTTCTGAAACCCTCCGCAATACGGTATAAGGACCAGAAAATTTTGCACAAAACGTAGATCCTGGGTAAGGTAACAACACTAATACTTGATCGCCTGGACTAAAAACACGGCATTCAGTATGGCGATCAAACAATCTTTTGATTTTTATTTGCGCCTTCCCAAGACGTTCTCGTGCCGCCTCTGGAACCCGCTCACATAGTCGGACAACTTTCTAGGCGGTTCCTTGCCCTTTAACTCATCTTGCAAAACTGCAAGTGGTCCCCGCACCGTGTGACCAAACACCAATTCGTTTGGACTAAACCCCAAACTCTCTTGTGTCACCTCCCGAGCCGCTAGCATCAGCCAAGGCAGCCCATCCTCCCAATCCCGGTTCAATTCAACACAGTACGCCCGCAATAGCGACTTCAGCGACTGATGAAAACGCTCCAATTCGCCTTGACTCTGCGGATGATATGCGCTAGACTGGTTGTGCTTCACCCCAAGCTGTTTCAGTACCTCTGCAAACATTCCAGACATAAAATTGGTCCCTCGATCGCTCTGAACAATCCTAGGTATTCCAAAAATAGAAATGAAATGCGTCAAGGCTTTAACCACAGCTTTAGTAGTGATCTTGCGCAAGGGGTAGGCTGCGGGATAACGGGTTGTTTGACACATTACTGTCAGCAAATACAAATTACCTGATTTCGACGGTGGCAATGGCCCAACACAGTCAATCATTATGTGTTCAAAAGGTTGACTTACTACCGGTATTGGACACAACGGCACTGGTTTTAACCACTGATTAGGTTTACCAACCATCTGGCAGGTGTGGCAGGTTTTGATAAATGTTGCTACATCTTTTTTAAGACGAGGCCAATAAAATTGCCGCAAAATTCGGTGATAAGTCTTGTTTACTCCCAAATGGCCTTCAACATCACCATGGGCAGCCCTCAATACCACCTCCTTAAATGGATCCGGCACCACCACCTGAATCAATGCCTCGCTGCCTGAATCCTCATTTTGATGACTCCATTTCCTCAATAGCAACTCCTCCTGAACAAAATAACCATTTGCCACACTCTCCACCTCCTCAGAGGGCACCACAACAGCAAACAAAGGTTGTAACACAGGATCCTTTCTCTGCGCAACCACTAACTTACTCCGAGTAATAGAAGAAAAAACAGCTAACCCAGGTACCTAAACTTTTTGCACTTCTGCACAATCGGATAATAAAGTACGACTTATTGAACGCGTTACGGCACAAGACACAAACACCTCAGGGAAATCGCACCCCACTTCATCAGATTGCCCTTTCAATGGAGTAAACAAAACTACAGGTGGAGAAACAACATCCTTCCACACTCGCCCCCGTGCCAAATTATTTCCCAAAATTACCGAAACGTCATCAACAGGTAACGACGGACTCACTTCAATGGTTACCTCTCCCTCCACCAATTCAGATTTCAAATAAACTCTGTGCATAGGAACAGATAACGTCTGCAGCCCTATCCCCCTTATCAATACGTTCTTCTCCGCACTTGAGGCGACAGAAAAAGGTAGGATCGAGTCTAAAATGAACGATTCTGACGACCCAGTATCCCTCAAAATTCGAACTGGTACTTTGTCAGTACCATCAATTAAAGACACAAAACCATCAGTAATAAATGGAGCATAATTTACACGAGAATCGGTCTTTAGAGTTTTTGATCCCATTACACAATCAGACAATACTGGTGCTGGATTTTCAGGACTAGATACTGTCTCTACCAATAAGGTGGGAGCAAAATTCATCTTTTACCTCGTGATCTCAGTTTGCTTGCCAACACTGGACACTAATTTTTCCAATGACCACTGTTAAAGCAATAATGGCAAACATTATCCCTACTTTTCCCTCGCACGGAATTAACCGACCTTTGAGTCGGAGGCACAACCTCAAATCTTCGCGAGCGTTGCTGAGACAAATTCTCTCTATAGCCAACACTACCACCCGCACACCCATCAACAGATCCACTCCTATGAGTTAAGATAAATTCATCTGCTAGTACAGCAGCTTCAGCAACAGTACTGGGCTTATTTTCATTGATATACGTAGCAATGTTGTCAGTAACGATGTTTCTAAACTGCTCCAACAGAATCAAATCTCGCAGTTCTTCAAAAGTACTTACATTCGAAGCAGCGCACCACCGATCAAAATGTGCAGTCAACTCTCTCCCCACTTCTACATGAGTCTTGACGTTCCCCTCTCTTCCAATTCCTAAAACGCTGCCGATACGCCTCTGGAACCAATTCATACACTCTCAGAATAGTAGACTTAACCTTATCATAGTCTTTTCGATCTTCCACTGTAAGTGCCATATAGGCCTCTTGTGCTCTACCTGTAATGACACTTTGAAGCATCACTACCCGATCAACAATAGGCCAATTACGTTCCTCCGCAATGCTGTCAAACAACGAGAAAAAAACATCGGGATCACGTTCATTAAATTTGGGAAGTAATTTCAAATTCCCTACTACATCAAATGCACGCGGTGCTCTCTCCTGTAATTGTGCACCTTCAAATGGCATTTTACCTTCCCCGATTAATCTTAACCGTTGAACTTCTAACTCAAAATCCCTTGACAGCTTTTCAGATTCTAGCTCTTGAGAATGTTTAAGTTGCAATAATTCTATTTCGCGTCGTTTAAGCAAATCGTCCATTTTTAACTTCTCCAATTCCAATTCGCGTTCGTTGACTACTTTAGCCATCTCTCGACTATGTGTTTGCTGCATCTCCAGGATCTCTTTTTTCTGATCAAACGATAAACCTGAAAAAAGATCCACTGATTCTTTCATCTCCCCTGTAATCTCTACCCTATCTAAAACGGACAAAACTTTTCTCTCACTCAACTTATCCTTCAAAATCGTTTTTAACTCCTCCTTTTTTAAACGTTTATCTACATCTCCAATGCCATAATGTTCCACAAGCTCCCACAATTGTCCCTTAGCCAGCACATTTAATAACCCCTCTGACTGAGCTTTAATAAAATCTTCAATTAACACCATATTTTCGATTTCAGAATTTCCAATTCACAAATTCATGGGCAACAAAATTTCTTTCTTTTTTTTAATTAAGTGGTCAAAACAGATGAGTATTCATTCATACGTTCCCCTTCCTAAACTACAACCATATCCCCCACTATCTTCCTAATCCTAATCTTCATGCAACTCCCCAGAGCCGAGCGCCTTTAAACACTAAAATACCGCTGGTAGTGAAATAAGCAAATTGCCCAATTCACAAACCACGGCAGTGTACTCAGCCCAGGAGTCTGCACAAAAATAACAAACTAAAACAACAAACCAACACTAAGTGTTGCTAAAGCCTAACAGGGGAAATGAAATCTATCTCATCTTGTCATTTACCACACAAAGTCACTTACCCATAAAAGTGTGTAAAGAAGATTCTGTTGGAATCACGTCCGTCTCCCACAACATTTCCTCAAACAAAATCAAACGAAAAATCATAATCCACGTGATTAACGCATTCGCTTTTAATTTTTGGACGAGCCCTGTTACAGCCGGCTCGAAGGCTGCAACAAAAGGGAGACCGGACGCGTCAATTGCTAGCAAAACATTTATTATCACAAAGGAGAAACAGACATAAACATAATATAAATAACGGACAGGTGTCAAGGGCGGCCAGGATGCTTAGCGAAGCGCAGAACAAACGAATCCATCTCCGAAACCAACGCCGAAAAGCCGCCTTCACGAGCAGTCCCCACAGTGTTTCATACTGCATCTAACAAGTGTCAGGTGTGTTGGCCACGCCCCCTCCAGACGGCACCTAAAAACAAACACACACAACCACACACACGCACATACGTACAGCCTAGGCTGAGACGTCACAATTACCTTATACCTACACGGAGGTACACTATATTTACAGAAACGTACACCGTAATTTCAGTTTACTTACAAAGTTATTTGCAGGTTGTATACTATCTGCTTGTTACCCCTTTATTACCCCATACTTAACATATTGTTCCCCTATACCTACACGGAAGTACGCTATAATTACAGAAACGTACACCGTAATTTCGGTTTACTTACGCAGTTGTTTGCGGGTCGTAAAATAAAGTGTTAGCCAAATATTCCCTCAATTTGAATTTTATGCCTACAACACGTTCCAAAAAAAGCTGTATCTTGTCTTTGTAGTGTATTAACTTGAATATAGGTTGAAAAGGATTTGCAAATGAATATATTATGGTTTTATTTACGTTTTACACAACGTCCCAACTTCATTGGAATTTGGGTTGTAATTTAGTCCTGGTTTAGACATGGTGTGGGTTAGTCAGAATTACCTGTGCACAAAGATTTACACGTCCCCAACATTATTTGCACTTTGTGCGTTACACTGTAATTTATCTCATAATTTATCTGTAATTTAATTTACTCTATCTAACTGTGATCACAACACTGTCCTTCTGATCCCAACTTATAAAACTCTTTTAAAAAGAGCTAAGCCACACACAAAGACAATCTCGGTTTGGTCGGAGGACAGTATAGAAACGCTGAAAGGCTGTTTTGATTCCACGGATTGGGATCTTTTTCACGAGATGGACATTGAGACGGCCACAGAGTCCATAACGGACTATATAAATTTTTGTGTGGTCTCAATAGTGGAGAAGAAATTCGTAACGGTATTTCCAAATAACAAAAGTTTTATAACAAAGGAAGTCAAGGAATGTTTGAATAGGAAGAAGTTGGCATTTATAAATCATGATAAAATTAAATTAAAAATAGTTCAAAAGGAACTGAATATATTACTGAAGGGGGCGAGGAGAAAATATAGAGATACAATAGAAGATAATTTTGTTACAGGGAACTCAAAAAAACTGTGGGATGCAATGAAAGTTGTAACAAATATGACACCACCTCACAAAACTTTTATAACTAATGATGACGAACATAGGGCAAATGATTTAAATGACTTCTTTCTTAGGCTTGAGTCATCGGCCGATTATACGGGTGTTCTGGACAATGTAATATGTGAACCGGGTCAGAGACTAGTGGTTGACCCACAGGTGGTCTGCACTATATTTAGAGGTGTTTGCTCCAAAAAATCGATGGGCCAGGATAAAATTTCGGCCTTTTTGTTGAAAACTTTTGCTATGGAGCTTTCGATGGCATTCTGCCCTATTTTTCAAAAATCTTTGGACTCACATACCATTCCATCTTTATGGAAGAAATCCATCGTAATACCAGTTCCTAAGAAACAGAACTCAGTGGAGAATAGTGATTTTAGACCAATAGCCCTTACATCTCATGTTATGAAGTGTTTTGACGTCTTGTTCTAATGGGCTTAAAGGACCAAGTCAAACCATTACTCGACCCGTTTCAATTTGCATATAGGGAGAGACGAGGTACTGAAGATGCCATAAATTGCATCTCTCATCTGGTTATAAGTCATTTAGAAGACACTCAAGCATATGCCCGTTTACTTTTTATTGATTTTAGCTCAACGTTCAATTTTTTATTGATTTTAGCTCAGCGTTCAATACCCTGAATCCTATGTTGTTGACCACAAAGTTAAAAGAGCTTAAGGTAAATCCATACTGTATTAAGTGGCTGTATTCCTTTCTGAACAACCGTACACAACAGGTGAGAGTCAACAACTCGTATTCTGATGTTAAAATTACAAACACGGGAGCCCCGCAGCCGCAGGGATGCGTTTGTTCTCCAATCTTATTTACACTATATACCAATGATTGCGTAGCAAGCCAAGACAGTACTTTTTTTTATCAAATTTTCGGATGACACGGCAATTTTAACCTTATTAAATAGTAAAGACAGCGCTTGACATTATTTCTCTGAGGTGGACAGATTTATAGGCTGGTGTGATGATAACTCGCTAATACTCAATGGAGCGAAGACGGTCGAGATGATTTTCGATCCTAGAAGCGTGGGGGATCATAGTCCAGTAATGATACACGGTAATATCATTGCACAGGTTCCTTCATATAAGTACTTGGGGGTCTATATAGATAATTCACTATGCTGGTCTTTTCATGTCGACAATTTGTGTTCCAGGTTACAGCAGAGATTATACTTTATACGCAGGTTAAAAGCGTTCGGAGTGAACCAGAGAATCCTGTACTTGTTTTATCAGTCTATTTTCGAGAGCTTGATTAGATACGGTATCACTGCATGGTACGGAAACTTGTCTGTCCATTCAAAATCAAGGTTAGGACGTTTGGTGCACACCGCCTTTAAAATCATAGGAGGTGAGGAGCGGCTATCACCAAAAGAGTTGTATGATACTTCAATTTTATACCATGCCAGGAAAATTGTTGGTGTACTGGCCATAATAAAAAATGGATTCTGGCTTTTCCTGTAGCTTTATACATTTTTTCCCAGAGTTGAGAAGGCAGGTAATTCACAGTGTTTTGACTCGCACCCAATAATCCAACGAGATGGTTTTGTCCGAGAATATGCCGGTTTTTTATTACAAAAAAATAAAATACAAACAAAAAGATGCAATGAGATGCAAAAATGATAAGAGTTAAATTGCAAGACAATGTCAGCACGAGAGCAGCGTGTCAGGCAGGTGTTTGAGCGGGCGAGGTCAAGAACGGTATCTCTGCGGCCTGCTCTCTCCCGGTCATGCGCAGGTGACATCTCTTTTATCCAGATTGGGTGACACCAGTTACCACCTAAAGGGGGTGCACCCTCACAAAATGCACAAAAAACAAAAAAATTAAATGTGGCTCCTACACACCGGCCCCTAATTGTTCTCCAGGAATCAATTATTTTACAACATTCAAAAAGGAGCCAAGTAATAAAGTATCCATTCTCCATGTCTAGCAAAAATGAGCCAAGATGGGACAGTTCCAATAAGGTAAGTATGCAAATCAATCAAAGGCAAGTATGAAAAGTTAAGTATGCAAATTAATCAAAGGCAAGTATGAAAAGTTAAGTATGCAAATTAATCAAAGGCAAGTATGAAAAGTTAAGTATGCAAATTACATACAATGATTAAAACACTACTTCCCTATATAGTGTTATCAGGGACATCATTGGAGTCGTCATCATGATTCATCGTCAGCCTCAAGGATCCGGCACAATTTGGTGATGGGCCTCTCAAGGACTGAAGTCTTAGTCTTCAACTTCACAGACCTGACCAAGCCTCTTGAATCTGTTGTCGTCTCCAGGACTCTTCCTAATGGCCAGGACCCTCGTGGAGCAGTTGGATCGACCACCAGAACGAGGTCTCCGATGTTGAAGTTCTTCTTCACGCCTGTCCATTTCTGCCTCTCTTGAAGCAGGAGAAGATATTCTTTCGTCCATCGGAGCCAGAAGAGATCAGCCAAGTACTGGACCTGTTTCCAGCGCCGCTTGGCGTAGATGTCGGACTTCTGAAAGACTCCAGGGGGCAGCGTTGGCATGGTCTTCATCAAAAGGAGATGATTGGGGGTCAGCGGTTCCAGGTCATGGGGGTCTGAGGACACAGTGGTGAGGGGCGGCTGTTCAGAAAAGATGAAACTCATATCCTGAATGCTCATTTTAAATTATTACCATCAGGCAGGAGGTATAGGGTCTTGAAGTGCAGGTCAAATCGGCTGAAAAATTGCTTTGTTCCTACCGCAATCAAAGTGCTAAAAGGGTAACTAAACCCCTGGTCATAGCCTGACTCCACCCACTGGCAATATTTGAAAAATGCTGGAAAAGTGGGCAGAACCCAACGGAGATAGAGGGGATGAATCGAGGGCTGGGCTGAGCGGAGGGGAGGGCGCCTGAGACCCGCAGTGAGTGACAGCTGCTGTCAGACTCGCTAAAATGGAGTGGCTGGAGTGACGCAAGTAGCTTTGCAACAGAGCAGTAATTTGAAGACTTTCTCCCCCACCTTCACCTGAAGTGGAGGATGTTGAATTGTCTGTGGACACAGGGCCAGACCCTTATCAATTCGAAACTGCGGTCTTAACTCCCGCATCGCGATCGGCATCCGATTATTCTTATATTCAGTCATTTTGGGTAATTTATTTCCCCGATTATTATTACTATTACGTGTTGCTGCTATGTGAAAAAAATATCCAGCAAATCACGCGCGCGCGTTTGTCGACACCAGAGGGTTAACTTTAGCCTAATAGGGTGCAGCAGTGGCTCAGTGGTTCATGTAGGTTGTCTACAAACCGGAAGGTTGGTGGTTCAATCCCCGGTTCCACCTGACCAAGTGTCGAGGTGTCCATGAGCAAGACACCTAACCCCAGATGCTCCCGACGAGCTTGATGGCGCCTTGCATGGCTGCAGTCGCCCGTCGGTGTATGAATGAGAGAGTGAATGGGTGAATGTGAGGCAAATTGTAAAGCGCTTTGGTGGCCATTGGGTCTGTGAAAGCGCTATATAAATGCAGTCCATTTACCATTTAGCCTAATATGAATGAACATAAATTGTGATTAAAAATATATGCTCACTTACATCATGACGCCGCTGCGGTGGAGGAGTTCATGCAGGAAGAGCAGCGTTTGGCAGCGCGAGCTGTGTGGAAGCAATCCAGTGTAAAATGCAGGTTGCACACTCGAGCCATATGCGATAATTAACTACCTAGGCTACACGAAATAATCTAAATAACTATATAAATACTATTTGCACACTCCTCCAGCTCTAGGTGGGAACTCGCGGACTTCCATCCCAAGAACATGCAACCACTGGCGCCTAATTTCCAAGTTTTTTACAGTCCAGCAGTGCTATGCCTATGCAACTAACTAACTATGCTTCTAACAATACTACACTAACAAATATGCTAATTAAGTACCTAGGCTACATGAAATAATCTAAATAACTATATAAATGCTATGATAAATAGATGCTAAAATACTCTATCCTGATAGTTTTTCAATACTCGCAATTCCAACTCCTTTTTTTTACAGTCTATGCTCCTGACTCGTTACAGTGGTTTTTGACGGTTTTTTATACTGCCATGGGCGTGGTATCTCGTACCAA